>PVLC010022431.1:0-13587 GCA_004027655.1 Graphiurus murinus
TTTTTTTTATATCTTATCACAAATGTCACCTCCTCAGGGAAGCCTTCCATGATCACAGTTATTTCCTATCCCTGTTGGCTATAATTTACCTCCATAGCATGCATCCCATACAGAGAATGCATATTGTTTCTCCACCATGCACTACTTAAGAGAAAGCCCACCATACAGGATATAGAATGAATATGCTATTTATAGCATTACTAAGAGTAACATAACACTAATATTAGCTTAGTGTCACTAAGGCTGTAGCATTTGTAAACAGACATAGGAGGGCTTGACAAGAAGCTGAAGATACCTTTCAAATTTTGTTCTTAAGGGGTGTTATGGTCAGATACAGAATGTCCCCTGAAGGGGTCATTAATTAAGTTTGGGGTTGATATAGTTAAGTCAGGAGGGTTGTAATCTCATTGTAATGGATTTACCTGGTTGATAACCAAGGCCCCTGGGGTGTGGCCTTAGGGACTGTGCTTGTGTCTTTGAATCCCCTTGCTTGCAGCCTCTGAGAGCCCACGTGCTCTCCCTCTCTTTCCTTCCCACCACCACACCCTCAGTTCCAGAGCCCAGCCTTGTATGGACTGAACCTGGAATATCAAAAAAAAAAAAAAAAAAACTGAGCAAATCAATCTTCTAAATTGTGTGGTCAGGTGTTTTGGATTCTAGCAGTGGGAATGCTGACTGAGACAAGGGGAACATTTTCAAATCCAGAAATGTCAACTTAAAATATTTTAGAAAATAATCTGGTCATTATTGGGTGACTTCCTGTAACCACCCTTAGGATTAAAAACAATACTGTATTTTTAAATGCTATCAGGGGATGAACTAGGTCAGGGAAAAGGAAAAGATATAAAAAAAATAGTCCCATTCCATAAGAACTTGCAATCTAATTGAAGAACATAACCCAAACACGCAACACTTTAAGAATGATGAGATGAAGACATTCTGTACTGACAGAAACACAAACTTTGAGGGTTGGGCTAAGAATGAGGAGAAGGGAGAAATGAAGCACTAAGGAAGTTATCTTAGAAAAGATGGGTATGGAACTATGCTTTACAGGGAGTGGCTTTGATGAGAGAAGTAAGTGGCTTTTGAACACTGGAATATCTCACAGAAAGCCACCAAGACAGAGGAAATGAATTTTGCTGAGGAGACAGCAGAGAGTAAAAAGTACCTGCATTTGGAGAAATGCAGGTAACAAAAGAAAGATGGAGAGAGGATTTTAGTTGCGGTGAGAGGGAGTTTGTGAGTGGCATTAATCTTAGAGTAAAGAAATTAGACCCACTCATGTAAGCAATAGTAACTACTGATCAAGGATGATGGTCTCTGTACTTGAGAATAATTAAATATCCAGCTGGTTTTAGAATGAATTGGACAAAAGAGAGATGGAAATTAGAATAACTAGCTCAGAGGATGTTGTTATCTATCAATCATCTATCTATCTATCTATCTATCTATCTATCTATCTATCTGACAAAGGAAACTGATACAATCAGAAAACTAGGAAAATTAAAACTATGTACTAATTTAGGATACAATCTAAGATAATTCAGGAAGAAATGGAGAGGAACCTTGTCCATCTAGATCATCACTCCACCTTCAAAATGGAGATCTCAAGATAATAAACTCTCAGCTAGCATGATCTACTTTGATGACCTACAGAGAGGAGTCATAGGAATAAAGAAATTGTCATAATAAATGAGACCATTGGGCCCTTCCACTCAGTGCACCATTGTCCCCAGAAACCTAAGATGGCCGGAGGGCACCAAGATGCCCAGGAGTCCAGACACAGAATCAGGGACCACTGAGTGTCTGTGATACCACATACAGTCTCAGGCTTCCTAGGTGCGGAACACGGGACATGTCAGAATTCAGTTCAGAAAGGCATTTTAAAGACAGGACTCATGCACCGGTAACAACTCTCCACATGTAAGTCACACGAATATCTTAGTATCAACTCCGTCTCTGTTGAGGAACACCCACTCAGGAAGGAAATGGAGACCTGGTGCTATTTTTTTTCCTGCTCTGGGCATGTGGGAAGGTTGTTCTTCACTAAAAAGCAGCACTACCAGTTCCAATATTTCCCTTTCAGCCTTTCATCCAAAAATTATGTGGAAAACTGTCTATATTTACCCCTAGATGCTGCTTTTCTTTGCCCAGTGGCTTAAAGTATAGACAGTAGTCCCCTTTTATCCATAGTTACACCTGGTCAACCACAGGCTGAAAATTAATATTTGTCTTGACTCATGAGGCTACATTCACATATTATAGTTTATTGTCATAATCATTATATTATTTTAATCTCTACTTGTGCCTTATTTATAAATTAAATTTTATCACAGGTATAAATGTTTAGGAAAAAAACATAACATATTCAGAGTTTGGTACTATCCACGGTTTGGGGCATCCACCTGGGATCTTGGGATGTGTCCCAATTGGGAAGGGGGACCTGCTTCTACTTCAAGGGAAAGAATGATTCACAAAATTTATAACTTTCAGCTGGGTATGGTGGTGCACACCTGTAATCCCAGTACCTGGAAGGCTGAGACAGGAGGACTGCAGGTTCAAGGACAGCCTGAGTAACATGGTAAGACTCTGAGCAACTTAGTGAGACTCTATTTTTAAAAATAAAATAATAAAGGCTAGGGGCATATCTCAGAGGTAGAATGCCTCTGGGTTCAATCCCTGGTAATAAAAACAAACTCATAACTTTCAATGTCAAGGCATTAGACTACAAAGAGAATCATGATTTTCTCTACTGGAGACTCCCTATAAATAGCTAACTTTATGGTGTTTCAATACACACTCATCTTCTGAAGCATTGCTATTGTACTAAGTGGCACACCTGCATATGTTAGTTTGGCACTTCCTGTTATTTGTTTTATGTCCTTTGATGACTTTTTGAGTGTCTTCTGTCTAACTCTATTATTAATTCTCTAAGGGTACAAGCCTAATGTATTAAGTTTTGGTATCATCTTGTAGTTCTCCCTGCTGTTTTTAGTACGCAGTGGGTATTCACTAAGTGCCCTTTCCATCAGATCAAGTTGTTAAGTCAGAAGAGAAGTCAGTGGTTTATAGTTAGGTCTAAATCTTTCGTGACTGGAGAAGAAAGGAAACAGGCAGGTATTTCAGCCTTAAAATGGCATGGAAAAATTTTTTTTTTCTCCTCTCTTTCTCTCTCTGTAACAATTCAAGTAGATGATATTGGATTTACCATGTAGCAGGATCATGGACGTGCAATACAAAACCCCAGATGACAGTATGAAATGTATTTTGTGTGTATTCACAAAATTCCACAGAATCAATCACCGTCCCTTTGACCGAGTTAATATGAAGTCCAGTGGCAGTAACCCACGGACCTCTAATAGAATTCACCGAGGGGAAATAGTAACAGTTCCCATGGAGGCATTACCTTCGCTGCCAAGTGTGATCTATGGATGACAGCCTCCCAGAAAACACATTGACACAATAGGCTGTAATGGCTCAGATGGGGCCTTTATGTGATAGCAGGCCAGTGATCCGCAGACAATGTCTCGCTGGGAGGCTTCTCAATTGCCTTCTCCAAAGCTTTCCCTCCTGCTCTCGGGCCTGTCCAGGTACTTTCCTAAGCTCAGGGATGTCTGTCTGTGCTCTAATACTATCAAAATGTGCCTCAAGGCATCTCCATTACATTAATGAGCCACTGTAAAGCCAACAAAAAATGAAGAATTGCTATAGATGGAAGATTTTATCCAATCTGCAATGATGTAGGTGTAGTTGAGTTTTCTTAGGGAGTATAATTAGGCTCCATTGGCCAGATTTGGGCTTTATTTCTCATCAAGCGCTGTTGATCAGTTTGAATGCTGCTTTGTCCACACCTAAAGAGACTCTAAAACCTGGGCCAGTAAGTTAACCAATGACTATTTGATGAGTATATTCATAATTGTGCAAGTCATTGTTGTGTATGTAGGAGAATGATTGCTTCTGTTTTCAAAGAACTTCTAAGTCTTAAAAGGTGAAACTGGCTTGTTTAGCCATTATAGGCTAAATTACTACCTATGTGTATTTTATGCTTTGAGATGTTTGATGATTGTGCATTCAAAACTGCTTGATAAACACTTGTACTCCACACATTGTTGTTTAATCCAGTGAAGCGAGGGGTCTACGACCTGGTGCTGGGAAATGACAAAGGTGTGTAGTACACAGCAGAGGAAAGAGTGGATTTGTCAGTGGCTGATGAAAAGACCTGAATCTTACATTCTTAAAGTAAGTCAGGGGCCTGTAGGATAGAGGAGGATTAGGGAAAGGGAAGAGATAGGAGATTGTTAACGTTTGCTGATATCTATTATGCTCCAGACACTTGACAGGTTGCCTTGGTTTACCTTATCAACACCCCTAAAAGGTAGAGATGATTATCATCATCTTACACTGGAAGAAATGACAGCTCAGAGACATGACCTATCTTGTCCCAGGTCATACAGCCAGGAAATGAGGGAGCCAGGTCTCAAGTCCAGATTTCTCAAGCTTATAGTCCATTGTCTTAACTCCCTGGCACTCCACCCCCCATCATCTTGGCCAAATCTGGTGGATAACAACTATCTCTTGCACCTGCCCTGCAAACAGTCTTCTTCAAATTAGCCCCTGACTCAGAGTTGGGTAGAAAAAGGAAGAGACATAAAAGAAGAATAGAGTCAAGAGATCACTTTCTGCTAGTTTACAAAGCTGAGCCCAGGGCTGGTGTTCTAGGAGGTCTTGCACTTCAGCCAGCATCCATCCTGACTGACCAGTGCAAACCTCATTGAACATGTGATGTATTTTTAAAATATCATCCACCATAATGTCCTTCCTGGTCTCTGAAATTGGAGGACACTGTTGATTTTTTAGAGGGATACTGTCAAATAAAAATACAGCTTTAAAGTCAAAGAAAACAATATGAATTATATTTAATGCTGGGAATATACATATATATTGTTTATATATATAGTTAATATATTGTGATATATATACATACACACACACATACACACACACACACACACACACACACACACACACACACACACATTTACTGGGGGATTGAACCCAGAGACCTTCTACCTCTGAGCTATACCCTCAACCCTTTTTATTTTTTATTTTGGAATAAGGTCTTGCTAAGTTGCTGAGCCTGGCCTTGAACCTGCAATCTTCCTGTCTCAGCCTCTCAAGTACTGGGATTATGGGCATGTGCCACCATGCCCAGCTAGTGAATAGTAAATATATATATATGTATATATATTACATATTAAATATATATTTCTTAAACTTAAGACTGAAAAAGCACATGATTTTCTCTAAAGCTTAATATACATACTTATCTCAATATGATTGAAACTTATGACATAGAGGAGTTACATTTTTACTTGTTGTATATATACTTAAAAGACATAACTATCCTCCCATGATCTCCAGTATCTAATTCTTCAGAGATAAGCACGTTCAACAATTTAGTGTGCATGAAGTTTTCTCCTATCCACACTGAAACATAAAATATATTTAAAATGTACACTTGTTTTACAAAAATTAAGTCATATAAATTACTCTGCAGCTTACTTTCGGTACATAATATATCAAGGAGATCTTTTCTTGTCAATGCATATAGATCCATTTTGTTTTTTAACAACTATAGGATTTTCCTAAATCCATGGTTTTTCATAAGCCCAGGGTCTCCTTCTAGCAAGTTAAGATAACATATTTATCTGAGCTTATTTTATAGAAATTCATACATCAATGTATCATTATATATAATTTGCTGATGTACCAATATGATATGCTAGCATTAGCATTATATATTTTGTGCAATTCTTGGTTAGCTGTAACTTCCTAATACAACATTGCACTGATAGTTTAGGCAATTCACTCTTAGTCACAGTTGATTGGCCCCCATTGCAGTGAAAATCAGGAACAATCTTAACAGGTTTCAAAACACTGTAAAAACTCAGAATGGTACATCGGTGAGGACTAGAACAATAAGAGAATGTTTCCTGAAAGAGCTGGAACTTCAGCCATGGCATGAAACGTAAGGAGGATTTGTATGGGCTAGAAGGAGAGGCAAGAGAGTGAACCTGAGTGTCAGGACCATGGACAGAGCAGAGATAGCCTGGATGGAAACCTGCACTCTGAAAGGAGTGCAGCGGAAAGGGGTAGGAGAGGCGAAGTGTGACTTTATGATGAGAGTTTTGAAAAACAGACCAGGGAGTCTAGATTTGACATTGAAATAGGAAATCAGAACAAATAGACAATGTGGGAGAGTGTTTAGCAAAGCTGGCAGCAATATGAAGTAGATAAGCCCACAAATAAAAAGGGATAGTTAAGGGTGACTTCATAGAAAGAACCAATGTAGCCTAGGGTTAGTGCTTACTAAAAACAAGCCCTGTGCTAAGCATTCGAGTTGCATCTTCTCTTTTAATCCCCTCAGTATCACTCTTTGAGTCCGCATGACAATAATCTCATGAGTAAAGTATGCTGAGAATCAGAGAGGTTAAAGGGACTTACCTAAAGTCACAGATTACAGAGTTGAAATACCAATTCATGTCCAAGCCTGGGAACCAGAGCTTAAATGCACACTTTTATCACAAATGTTGTGGAGATTCCATTCCGTTTTGGTTCATAACTTCAAAACGAAGATGTTCTTCTTTTTCCCACTGTGGAAAGGAACAAGGGCAAATTGGATGATGTATGGAACCCTCCTTGTTCCCAAATTTCACCACACTTCTTTTTTCTTTATATTTTTGTTGTCAAACAACACTCATTAAAGGAGGCTTGAGCTAACAAAGTCTAAGTCTTATTTGGTCCCAAGAACTTGATTATAATGTCTTAAAATTCCATATGTGTTCATTACTTCAATCATTGATAAAGTAAATATTTCTTGATTACCTACTATGAACCCATTTTTCTGAGTGTGTCTTCTGTTCCTATGTTATTTAAGTCTTAATTCATTTAATCTTTATAACAACCCTATGAAGTATTTATTCATAAGAATGAAGAAGAGTGAGATTAAATAATTTGTCTAAGATTACACATCAGGATTAAGCCCAAACAATGTCCAGAGCCCCAACCCATCCTCAATGCTTTGCTCAATAGCCATCACACCCTGTCTTCTAGGAAGTATCCCATTGCCTGTGAGTAGTTAGTACTTGGCCACAGCTGAAATAAAAGCCTTTAAGAGAGGCTATCGAGTTCTATATTTTATGTTTTGGAACTCAAAGACTATGTCTGAATTCTAGTTATCACATGCTGGGTAGCCTCAATTTCTCTGACCCTTTTCTCATCTATAAGGTAGGGATAAAATAACACCTACCCCATGTGACTGTCATGAAGCATAAAGATAATGTTGAGTATCACAAAGAGAGTAAGAAGTGCCTGAATGACTCTGAGAAGATGTTCAAGCACTTTGGGTGTTGGAAGGTATTTATAGATGCAGAACCATCTTGACTTCAGCCACCTGATCACCTACTTTGAAGAAGCCTCTAGAGTCTAAGATATGCTAATTCAGAACTGTGAGCACTTAAACATTAGAGTGTATCTTCATGGAAGAGTGAATTCTTAGGGGTTACCTGTGTTCCCTATTTAAAAAAAAATCACTAGGAAAAAACACTGGGATACTTGCTATGCAAAACCATGGCACATTTTAGAACTCTTCACACTGATGGGGGGATCAGTTTCTCCTCTGGTGGCAGCATGTAGAATATTAAAATGTCTTGTGTTTTGTGTACCGTTTGCGGGTTGTATAATGACTGTCAACACCTCAGGATCATTGTGCTGTCACGGGAACAGCCCCACAAGGGAGATTAGCGAGACTATTTTGTACTTGAATTGATTCCTTGAAACATTGCCTAGATAAGACCATGTTATTTGCATTTTCCGATGACTGAACCAAATGTAGAGCTCCTAATAGATTGGATAAGATATACAATGAGTTTGTGGCAGTTAAAAGTAAAAAGAAAGAGGAATCGCAATGCCTATTCCCATATCTGTAAATACTAAGCTTGTTTATCTTCTACATAACTTTGCCTTTACAAATAATAAATATTCAGGCTCATGGACCTGCAATTTCAGAGTATGGCAAAAATGAAAACAGGTTATAAATGAGATAGGCTGCTAACTGACCACACTAGAATTATACAGTACAAGTCAGAATCTAAATTACAAGCATGACTAACTCTTACTTTGTTGGGTTTATTTTATAGGGAGAGGACCCATGTCTTCCACATAGTATAGACGGGGGTGGGCTGATCGGAAGCTGCTGCTGAGGAAATGCTAAGCCCCAGCTAGCCAAACCATTCTGTGGCATTGTTTCAGATTCTGTCTTGGGCTGCTTCAACACTCTCCTCCAAAATTTGGCTGGTGCCCTTGCTTCTGAGCCATCCCCATGTCCACGCTGCGATATCCATGCTTGCACTCTGTCCAGACTGCTTATCTTCTGGGTGACTTTGTACCTGCATTCAAGCTGCCATGGAGGAAGGGAAGTGAACAGACAGCATTTCCTCTTCCTGTTCTTTAGGGGCAGAACACAGTGTTTTCAGAAAAGCTGCTGCCAAGGGCTTTCTAGACAATTCATAGGGCTGCTATTTCACTGCTGCTTCCTTTCTACCTCTTCTGGTCCTGGGAGAAGGAAGCCATTCAACATGCTGCTCTGTCCTGCTCCCTCCTCTGGACCCCTTGCTCAGAAGCCCAGCCTTTTCTAGATGTTCCTGTAGATACTTATGTCCAGAAAAAGCCCTTGGAAGGGAAGAAAAGGTAGCAGGCAGGCCAGCCTTGATGGGGGACACGTGGCTGATGCAATAATCAGCTTCTGCAAGGAATATGCATTCCATAAGGGATTTTTCTTTGGAAACAGTGGTCAGCACTGAGCATTTTGCATGTAATGCACTGAAAACCTAGGATTGCTGAGCCTCTGGCTTCCTGAAGGCATCTGCTTTGGTGCTATGGAACTTGACTTTGAGCACAGCTTCTGAGGTGCATGACTAACCCTTGCAATTTAGTTTTTAGTAATACAAGATCCAGTGCCATCAGGCCAGGGTTCAAGTCCTTATCCCCCCACCTAATAGCTGGGGGGATTACTTCAATGAATTACTTCTCCAAGCCTCAGTTTTCTTATCTGTAAAATAGGGAATAAAAATTCCACTGATATTCTTGGGCGAGTGCGATGATCAAATGATAGAATTCATGCAAACTGCTTGCCATGGGGTCTGTCAGATAATAAGGACTCAATACATTTGTTCTTGCACTACTTCAAGGCACCCTGTACACATTATTTCTGATCTTTTAAACACCCTTCAAAACAAATGATATTAACTCCCTTGTACAGATAGGGCAGTGCTAGACTTGGATCAGATGGGTGATTTACACCAAATTAGATAACTGCTAAGCAGCAGAACCAGATCTTCTTGACCCCAGAACTCCAGCACCTTCTCCTACTCGAGTTGGCCTCAGCGCCACTTCGGTGCCCGTGCAAACCACCATCCTGACAAAATTGTGAAAGAAACTCCATCCTAAGTCAGATTACCCCACTGACACCTCATTCTGTTCTAAGGACATATTTCAGCAAGGCGCATTGACTAGACAAAGAGATGCCAACATGGACATGTTTACAAAATCCCTCTCACCATAGAAACTGTCCACTCCAACAGGCATATTTTAGCAGGAAACAAGTTAGCTCGCTTTCCAAAATGCTGGCTTCTGCATCTCAAAACCAAAGGAGAAGAGACACCGCTTCTTTTTTTATTGGCCCATAACCTTTCAGTTATGTGAGTTTGGCATGAAATGACAGCTGTTAACACAGCAGGCCGCCTCTTGGCATTCCAGTGATGGCTATATTAGTGCCACTGCAGGGCCCAGGCCTGCCATAAGCCTTTCGTGAATCAAAGTGCCACTAATTTTCCCCTTATAAAAACCACAAGATGGTATCCAGGCTGTGCTTTCCAATTTATATTGTTCTGCCATGCAGCAGTGAGATCATGAATTTTAAGTGCCTACTGAGATTTGGTCCTGAAACTACACCATGGGCCCAGTGCCACCATGGGGAGAACAGTGCAAAGTTACTATAATAGTGTTTTTACAGGAAAATCTGATTGCAATAAATCCTGAGGACGGAGGATAAAGTCAGTCGAGGATTCTTATTTAATACTAATTCTCCCTTTCCCCCCTGCACTCTCCTCACCTTCTCCTACATTATATAAATCTTATCTTACATGAGTTAGAAGAAGACTAAAGCATGCATCTTTCTGCCTTCAAAGATGCTGGTAATAAAAGACAGAGATAGTGGAGATAAGATAGAGGAGAAAGAACTGGAGGCCAGTGTTCATCGTGGCTTCATTAATAATTCACAATGTGTCCCTCCAAACCAAGGCTTCCTCCTAACGTTCTTTCTCAACTGATATTGCTGCAATCCTCCTAAATATCCAGTCTTTAAGCAATGAAGCTAAATATTTTGTGTTCTCGTACCAGCACTCACACTCAGTCACTAGGTCTGTGAATACTTCGTTTGCAATAATGTCTCTCCTCTCCAACCTTCATTTCTATCCCTATTGCTACCACTCTAGTAGAGGTCTTTATCATCTGAAAACTGAGTTATTGCAATCATTGGTTTGTGGGCAAGTACATAAGAGTTCAACTCTGACCAGGCTTGGTGGTGCATGCTTGTAATCCCAATACTTGGGTTGCCGAGACTGGAGAATTGCAGATTCAAGGCAAATCTCAGCAACTCAGCGAGACACTGTTTCAAAATAAGGCTGGCAGTGTAACTCAGAGATAGAACGCCCATGGGTTCAATCCTCAGGACATTGCCCCACCACAAAGATTTTCAACTCTGGATGCAAACAAACCTGGATTCAAATTCCAGACCAGATACTTGATAGCTGTATGACTTTGGACATGCAACTTAACATTTCCAAACCTCATTCGAAAACAGAGTTCATTATAAGTAACTGCTCCTTGGGATGTTACAATGACAAAGATAACACATGCAAACTGCTTACATTATTTTTAGCTGTTTTGCATCAGCAATTTCTTCCCTCTTTCCTTTGCTCTGTATACCTCTTTCAACTTTCTCTTTCTAAAATAAAACAACAGTGAGGAAATCTTCTGTTTCAAAATCTAAACTAGGCGTCAGATAAATATCAAAAACGTTGGCCTCTTGTTCAAGGCCTTTTACTATCAGACCCTAAAATATCTTTCTCTCCCACCACTGTCTGTGGTCCTGCTATGCTACCCACACATTCATTTCCCCTGTTCACAAGGCAGATCCTTCTTTCCCCCTTCATTTCCATCTTTCCATCACCCAGATGTGCACACATTTTAAGATATATTTCAAATCTTGCATTCTTTAAATTTTTTCTTGGGGTGGGGAGAATACCAGGAATTGAACCCAGGAATGTCCTACCTCCAAAATACGCCCCCAGCCCTATTTATTTATTTTTTTATTCATCACAGTACTGGAGATTGAATCAGGGGTATTCTACTTCCAAGCTACATCCCCAGCCCTATTTTTTAATTCTTTATTTTAAAACAGGGTCTCACTAAGTTGCAGAGGGTCTCACTAAGTAGCTGAAGCTGGCCATGGACCTACACTCCTCCTGTTTCAGCCTCCCAAGTACTGGGATTACAAACATGCCACACAAGGTCCCACTTTATTTTTTATTTTGAAACAGAGTTTCTTTAAGTTGCTGTGTATCTCTCTAAATTGCTGTGAGCCTGGCCTCAAATCTGTGATCTTCCTGTCTCAGCCTTCCAAGTACAGGAATTACAGGCTTGTACCACCATTCCTGGTTGTTTATTTTTTAACTTTGATTCCAACAAGTCATTAGGCACAGAACACAGAGTTCCACACCCACCGACTTGCCTCAGTTTTCAGTGAAGCAGTCCTGTATGAAGAACTACCCTGCTCATTTTATACAGAGAACTAACAGTGATAAAAAGCCAGTAGCCAGAGTCATTTAGAGGAAGCCCTCTGGTATTTAAGAGAAAAGGCCTCTGGAAGAGATGGTAGTAAGCCTTTACTAGAAATGTACACAATCAACAGGGCATGGTGGTACACATCTGTAATCCCAGTACTTGTGAGATGAGACAAGAGGATTGCAGGTTTGAGACCAGCCTCAGCAACTTAGTGAGATCCTGTTTCAAAATTTAAAAAAATAAATAAAATAATATAGAACTGGGGATGTGGCTCAAAGATAGAGTGTCCATTAGTTCAATCCCTAGTACTAAAAAACAAAAAACAACCAAACAAAAACAAACAACAAAAAAACAACTACAACAGCAAAAAAATCTTTTTAATATTCCAATCCAAACTAGTCTCTTCTCTCCACCAAACCCTATATATTCAATACCTACTTCCTATGTCACTTATGCTATAAACCACATATTGCAAGCCTCAAACATCTTCTCTCATGGATTTATGTCCCATTTTTGTATTTAAAATGAGGGTGTTTTTTGGTTCCAAGCCAAGGGGCCACCTTACAGGTGAAACTGCCTTAGCATAAAGCCTTTTGATTCTTCAGTAAGTAATTTCTATTGGATGTAGTCCAAAATGTATACATCTAACATGATAACTAGGTTGATGAATTTTGTGAGAGGGTGCCTTTAAATAATGCAAGTGTGGACCCAGACAGGAGTGAAAGCTTGAGCATCTTTGATCCTGGCGTGATGGAAGCTGACATGGAGCTGGGTAAGCAGCTCGGGCAGAGGCTCCCGTTCAGTGCCAACGAAGGCTCTGCTCCCAGATGCCTGAGGCAGGCTCTCAGAATCAGGGAAAGGGGTCCTTAAACTTGGACCTATGTCAGTGAAGAACCCTCATTTAATGAGGTAGAGACCAGGAAGCCGTAGTCCTCCTTCCTGTTGAGGGAACTCCATCCCAGAGGACATCCATGAGCCTCCCATAGTATGCCTGTTTATGATCATGAATTCAGACCGCAAAACATGGTTCAAATGGAGCCAATGAATTGTAATGAATAACAAAGAGAAGACCAGTGTATGGATGGGTTCTATTTTATAGGAGATCAATCAGCCCCATGCCCTGTGTGCTTCCATCCTTACTAAGCAAGCCATCTGCTTTTCCCAGCAAAATTGAATGATCCAGAGTTTGCCCTCATCCATTTGACAAACACAAAGTCAAGTTTTTCATTCCCAAAGGCCATGGATGCTTGAGCTCAGAGCACCAGAGGGTGAGCAAACTCAGAATGAGAGGTGGCCTGGCAAGTCAGCAGCAGAGACCAGAGGGAGCTGCAGGCTGCCAGATGCTGTGCCACAGTGGCAGCAAACGGTCAATACAGGAAGGTCACTGGGAGACAGATACCAAACATAAAAAATTAAAAAAAATAAATGGGAAAAGATGATAAAAGTGTTTGAAAAAAAGAAAAACTAAATGTAGAAATTCAAAATACAGATTAATTGTTCTTTCTGAAGAAGACAGAAATATCTAAAGGTATTCTAGGCTATGATTTGTGAATTCAATGCTAATGAAAATACCTGTAAGAGCCCAGGTTGTAGAACATGATTAAATATTATAAGCCCTGAAAGAAAAGCTATGCAATGTGAAAACATCAAGCATTTGATTGTTATGGAAAACATAGATGAGAA
>PVLC010022431.1:13687-26882 GCA_004027655.1 Graphiurus murinus
TTTTTTTTTAATTTTAGATACATGAATTACATTGATTTTAATGAGTTAGTATTTCTGCAGCAAATTGTACCAAGTGGAATTAGAGCTAATAAAGAGCCTCATCAGATCATTCTGGGCAGGTTTTGCTACCAAATGAGTGTTGACACCAGATTATAAATGAGCAAAATGACTTTTGTTTTTTAGAATTTGGAGGGTTTCAGCCGGGCGTGGTGGCGCACACTCGTAATCCCAGTACTTGGGAGGCTAAAAAATAGGACTAGGTATGTAGCTCAGAGGTAGAATGCCTCTGGGTTCAATCCCTAGTACCGCAAAAAAAAAAAGAATTTGGAGAGTTTCAGAATGAAAGACTGTGGACTAAGAGAAGAAGTCCCAGGCACTGTGTAAGGGTCTCCACACAACTGCTATTGGGCGATAGTCACCAGCTCTGTTGTAAAATGAGGAGACAGAGGCCTCAGAAAGTTAGCCACCTTCTCACAGTCATCAGATGACTCCATTGCAAACATGCAAACCACAGCTACGGGCAGGAATAGGATTTGTATACAGGGTTTCTGCTGTTCTTGACCAGTCACAAAGGTGGGCATGGTGGTGCATGTTTATAATTCCAGTACTTGGGAGGCTGAGACAGGAGGAATATAGGTCTGAGGTTAGCCTCAGCAATTTAGTGAGACCCTCAGCAACTTAGTGAGACCCTGTTGTTTCAAAATAAAAATAAATAAGAAGGACTGAGAGTGTAGCTTGGATATAGGATGTCCTTGAGTTCAATCCCCAACATAATACATGCATACATACATATATGTATATATATATATATATACACACATGTACATGCATATGTACATGCATATATACATACATACATATATACATAAATGAGTCACATGGCAAAGTCATGTAATGAGCCTGGATTTCTAAGAAAATTTTGGTTTGATGTCAATGTAACTGAACTATATTCTGAAGTCTGTATTCATCTCATATTGCTGTTTTATTAGAATTGCCACTGGCTCTCAATTGTCTCTCGATATTCTGGAATTCTTCATTGATGACTTCAAGTTGTATTCAACAGGGCATCTTATTCTGATATTGTTTGTTCACACCAGTGACTCCATTTTCTTCTAGTGGCCAATTTAGAGACCATATCTGAGGTGATTTAGAAAGTTATTTTGCTTCCACAATATCACCAGCAGTTACCTGGACCTATGGTATCACACGGTCTGCAAGAGAGTATATTGTTTTAAAACATATACTTTTTAAAAAAGTGGTACAAGCAAAAAAAAAGACAAAAAAACAAGTCATGTTGTCCTCCTTTTGGCCTGCAGGTTATGTTTAGGTGTAACTATTACGGAAACATAGTCTAACACTATGTTCCCACTTGGCTTACAGCTTTCCAAACAAACATCACCCTCCTCACATACTGGTGCTCCCATCCTTCATCTGGTCCTCACTACCTGCTGAAGGCACCCCTCTGGGAAGTGTGCACTTCCAAATCAGAAATTCTGAGGAGTAGTCAGTTGGTGGCCGTGGCTTCCACTCTCAGCACCAGGGGCAGTGGTGTCACTCATTCCCTCATTCTGTTATGATGGCAAAACCAGCTGACACCATATGGGAAGGGACAGGAGAACAGAGAAGGGAAGCAGAAGTCACCCACCTCCACTCCTTTTTCTCTTGCATCTACTTTCCTGAGTCCCCGGGACCATCTCATCCATAATCAATACTTCTGTAACCAGGTATCATCCAGAACCTTTTAAAAAACAGTGATCCCCTGGGGCTTATCATCCAGAAGCTTCTCCTAGTTCTGTGGTGCCCAAACTCTCTTTTTCTAGTGGACAGTCCCTTTGGGGAAACCGAGATCTATTCTTTGACACTTATTTTCCAGAATGTAAATAGTTAATAGTACACATCTCTTTCCATGTGGAGTTGAATGCCCTGAAAAATAAGTTGGTTTCTCATACTTGAATCTGCTAAAATGCATTTTGGAGAGAGGGTAGTTAGGCAGGGGAAGAAGAAGGAGAGGTCTTGTAGAGAATGCCTGTGAAGATTTTCACTTGACTCTTATTAATACTAATGAGGGTGATCTGCCAAAATCCCCAGCAACCAAGATGCAAATATATGCTTCTGTATAGAGATTTCCTGTTACACTGTTGATAATTCATTGTGTGATGTGATCAACTTATACAATAATAATAGCACTTATACATCACACTTTGAAGATGCTTTTTATTGACTTAATGTGAATATTATTGCCATCGTTTATTACAGAGAAGTATCTTGCAGTAATTGAAATACAATATGGTATCATTAATCATCTTGAACACAACATGTTAACTTTAAACTGGTCACACTGTGTTAAATGCTTCTCTATCCATAAAGGAATTTGATTTTCAAGTCTGTAAAAAGCTGGATGTTTAGTATTTAGTGTAACTAGAACTAAGAACACATTTCAGTGTTCGTTTTCTCAATAATTTGCTTCAACTGAAGTAAGCTGTATGGTCTGTTTGGGTAGAATTTCCCTTCCATTGTATACTTACTGGATGAAATAATTGAAGTTATTTTCATACAACCAAGAAAGGGGACTGTTTTCTTTTTCCTCTATGTTGACCTTGAGAACTAGTTAACAATCTTATCCATATTTTCAATATTTAACTCATTGGAACATTAAATTTAGAAAGTGGTATTGTCAAGACAAACAAAAAAGAATTACTGAAAATGAGTTAGGGGGATGAGAACAGACCCGGCACATGTGTCACTTCTGCCGTGTTCCTCTCCAGAAGCCTATTTGTTATCAAGTAGTGCCTGAGACTGAATTACGTTTTATAGGTCAAATCATTTCAGGGTTTCAAGTATCTCTTTGCACAGTTAAATGTGACTAATTGCAAAAATTTCTTACAACTTGCAAACTAAAAGCATTTAGAAGAATTTCTTTTTTCTCTTTGGGCTGAGCAATACACAAAGGGAGAGTTTCATGGTTTGGGAAATAATATTAGCTTTGTAATGAAGAAAAATTTAAACCCATCTTTAACCTGCCTTTTATATAAGAAAATATTTCTTAAGCATATGACAGTTTATCTACATTATTAAATAGTTCAACTTTTAAGAGCTGCTTCCTTTATCCCAGCCATTTATAAAAATAACTTGCTGGGTGGTATTTTCATATCTTAAAAATTTATGCTGTAATTCCATTTTTGGAATAGTTTTTTTTAATTATAGAAGCATATATGCTCATAATAGATAATCCACAAAATACAAAGAAGAAATTAAGTCACTTAAAATGCCTCAAGGCAATATTTTCAAAAGCCTTTGTAATCACTTTGAAAGATGTAGAGAGATGTTAAAACACTCACTGAAGACCATTTCCTTTCCTTTTCATTTGGCATAAACCGATAAGCAATTTAGGACCCTCTCTATGTTAGGTAACACAGAGTGGTTCTATGTCATTTTAAATTTGATTTTTGTCAGTAGCATTTCTCTTTATAGGTACATTTGTTTTTGACCATTTTGCCGAGAGATTAAAATGAAAATGTATGAAGAGCCCCAGAAGGTAGCCTGCTTTGAAAGCTGCTGCCTGCCTTGGGCGTGGTTTGGGAGGGCAAAGGTCAAGGATGAGGCATGAGAAAGCCCCACGGGCTGTCCATTCAGACCAGCTCAATACTCTTTCATCTTTCTCTGTTTTTGTTGACACCAGCTGTGTCTACCTTAATCCTCCCTGTGCGGTTACATCTTTTTTCTTAATAATCTATATGCAAACCCTAGAAAGGGGGCATGTGCTGACTAGTAAGGAATGGTTGGGAAGAAAAGGTGTAATGGGTAACAAATTCCTTTTAATAAAATGTCAGAGAACCCCTGAGCATATTTGACAAGACATGATTTGACTCACAGCATCAGTGGAAGCTATGATTCTTAAACATTACCCAATACCTGAAACAAAGGGATGCTAATATGCTAAATGTCTTACAAGAGTCTCAAAGTGCTTCCCACAGATAGTCTTTTCTTTAAGCATAATAGATGCCAAATGCATTTCATTTCTTTGAAGCTTTTAGAAATCAGAAATGTTAAATGCAACTAGCATAACGGGGTATATGTAACACTCATATTTTTCATCTATGTTTGCGATCAATAGTACTATATAAGATGCTGTGCCTCAATCATCCCCTTTCCTAAGACATAAAGGTGGAGGTGGAATGAAGCAGTTTGTGAAGAGAGGGAAGAAGGTGATAGAAAGAACAGCAGTGCATCCTGGTCAAATGTCTTGGTCAAAAGGAACATGTGAATGCATTGATAAGAGGGAAGAGTTTGAAAAAGGAAAACAAGAACCAAACCAACTTGAGCCCTGAAAATCCACTAGGATGGGCTGCTTACCTGGAAAGTCCAATTAAGAACATATCACTTGTTCAATGTCTATGTTGGTATATCCATGGATGGATAATGCCTGATTGTAGCCCCACCTGTGGAAGGCAGCAGGTCGGACCTCTCGGCTGAGGTTTATAGAAGAAGTAAGGCTGAAGCTGTGATCTATGAGGAAAAACCAAGGGCAACAAAAGCTTCAAAGGCAGAGACTACCCTAGCAACATCTAGGGAATTTACAGCAGATTATTACTTCATTTCTCTTGCAAAGGAGAAAAAAAAGAATCTTTAATATGACCACAAAAGTGGGGGCGGGATAGAGAAGGAAAGGCAGGGTCACCTCCCCAGAGAGACAGGAGCCCAGGCTGGATGTGATGGGTAAGGCTGAGATGCTGAGTGCCTTGCTGTAACCCCTGGCAACAGCCATTCCCAGAACAGCTGTCAAGCAGTGACTTAAATGGATGACCCAACTGCTGGGTTTGTTTTTATTTGGTTGCTTGTTTTTTAACCCTGATGTATGGCTTTGGACACCTAGAGACTTTCTTTTTGGGAAGAAATGAGCTGGCACATATTTTAGGTTCAGAATGCACCTTTTCTCAAATACCCAGGGAAACAACCTCACTGCAGTGAGCACCAAAGAACTGATAAGAATTTTATTGCTCTTAAAAAGCCTAAGTCCCCAAATTTAGTACATTCCTTGTGTGAGTGCTAGCATTTGAATTAATACTTTCTGCTGATTTTTAAAAGACAGTGCTGTAAGCGCCATCACTTCCTTCCTAGTCTCATGGAGTCAGACTACCTGGATGTGAATCCTAACTCTTCCACTATTTAATTTAAGGCAACCATGGACCCTCTCCGCACCTCAGGCTGTACATTTACAAAGTGAAAAGTGTTGATGGTGATGCTCTGGGAAGTAAAAGAGTTAGTGCAGGTGAAGCGCTTAGCACACTGCTTCTGATTCATGTCCAGTACAAGTCAGCAGGAGAGTTTTACCTTATCTTAGTAAATGCAAAATACTAACAATTGCATGACACATCACTATTATTATCAGTAAGAAAGAAAAATTGATGCCAATCAGCTATAACACAATGCTTTCTTACATTTTTTTTACTTTATGCTTTCACAAAAGTTCTAAACTTTATAGATATGTATTTTATCATATGTAACTCTTATGCATACATTAAAAGGGAAATGTAAGTTAAATAATTTAATGCATTTAGGAAACTATTTATCATTAGAGCCCGAGGGTACTGAATTTTGTTTTGAGTTATCAAAGCTCTGCACCAAGAATACCAGAGAACACTGCTGATCACACAGAACTGGGTTTATTAAACTTGCTGAGCAGGAGAAAGTACCTACTTGGCAGAGTTTCAGCATTTTCAGAAGGGGAGGTGGGAGGGGTATGTGTCGTGCTCTACCAGGTGTGGGGTGCTCACAAGATGGCTCAGAGCAGAGTTAATAAGTGATGGCTGGACCAGGCTAGGTCAGAATCTGTAATGAAAAGAGCTTTTGCCAGTCAGTGGTCTTATCTTGGAACATGTAGGGCTGATGTCAAAACTCTTTCAATTTAATTTGTGCTACATGTCATGGTTCATACAGTTTGTCTGCTTTGCAAATCTTATACTACAGTTTTGCAAGTTGTGACTTCTGCTTTAATCCTGACCCATTGTCATCAATGTCCATGTTTTCCCACCCATCACGAGCTGGGCCATCAGGAGTTGGTGATGCAGTACTTCCTGGCCTCCGATCGTCCTTTGCGGTAGCTGCAGGCATTGTGAAAGGGGGTGTGCGATACTGACCACTAAATCCCAGCTGCTGCCTGGGAATGATGGTGTCAGTACACTTCCTGGTTTCAGAACTGATGAAATGTGAAAAAGTTGCACAACTCAGAACTAATGAAATGCAGTAATACTTTGATGAAAAGAATATCTAAGTCTCATTTTGAAGAGTAGAACCAATCATATGTTTAAACTCTGGTTACAGATCTAGTCAATTCTAGGAGATAAATAAAAAGATGTATCCTAAAATTATTAAACAACACAAGAACATTTATCAGCTTGTAGACAGGCCCCATTGACCTATCTCTAAGTCAAAAGCAGGGGTGGTGGGGGAGGGGGGTAATTGTATTGTTTGTTTTGTTCTGATCCTTTTCATTTTACTTCCCCAACTTAACAATTCACTACCTTTTCAGGTCTTTTTCTATGGGAAAGATATCTTGCTTCAGAAGAAATCATCTGAACCAGGTAAACAAGAAACATCTGAAATATCTTACCTATGGAATAGTTGAAGCATTGGATAAAACTAGAAAAGATAAGGATTCTCAAAACACATTTTTAAAATATGTTTTTATTTTTAATTGACCCATAGTAATTCAACATATTTATTCAAAGGCATATTTTAATTGAACTTTTTTTAATTGGTTGGATTTGAACTTGGCTCCATTATAACTTACTCAGTAAGCAAAATGGTAGCTCCAAGAAGATAAGTGCAGGGGCAAGCAATCCATCAGGACCCTGATCTTTGGAATCACTGATTTCCAAGAAGCAGGAAATGTGTATCTCTGTGTGTGCCCATTTGTGAACTGGGTGGGATGCAGTGGATGAGAACTGGAAATCTATTTATATTGTGAACATTATGCTTTCCTCTGAAAGATTACCCCAAATAGGCTTGCAGGTACTGGTAACATCACCTTATGGCTAGACTGGGTCAAGGAAGAAACTTCATGCATTACCAGGGCTATTGAACTTCGAAGTCCCATATATGAACAGATTTGGGGCTCCATTCCCTTCAATGCTCAACAATAATTCAAATTATAATATACTGTTAAGAAATAGGTTTTGACTTCTGCAGCAACATTATGACTTCATGACTATTTGACATTTTTTTCAGATATGAAAAATCTATTTTTTTCCCTTTTTTAACCAAAGAAATGTGAGCTGCTCTGGCATCGTTAATGTCCTAAGTATACACCTTGTCTACCTGCCGGCTAATCCTCACTGGGTGGCACCTTGGTTTGCTTCTAGATCAGGAAATGCTTTCAGCTTTAGGCTGTACAGAATGGAGACTTTGGAATACAATTGTGAACATTTTTTTTGTGTTCATGTGTGAGCAAAATCCCTCCCCGACCCCTTTCCTAACCCAGTGTCAAATAGGTTGTTTCTCAAAGTACAATTCAGATTTTCTTTACTGCAGATTATTCACTCTGTTGGGTTTCTTTATGTGAAATTATCCTGGGGAACCTTTGTGTTTGAAGCACAAAATGATATGAAAAGTCAAGTTAAAAAAAAAAAAAAGGCAAACCTAAAAGCTGAAGGCAGGCGTTGGAAGCAGAAAAATCATTCCTTGAACTCCCCAGGAGCTGATCAAAGAGACAGCCACAAATTGCAACAAAGGCAGAGATCTACTCTGCTCTGAAAGCCAGCCAGAAACACTGGAAACCTTCCATTATTTATTTCATTAATTCTGTGATTGCAATCTCTACTGACAAGATTTGCAAATCTAATAATTTATTAATGAAACGTGTCTGATGGATTGTGCCCAACACCTTCCTTAGGTCCCAGCCTCTGTATGGCCGAAACCGTTTGCTAACTGCCAGCTTGTCATCTTGCCACATGCGATATTGGAATTTCCAAGATCCTCACCAGAGATTTGTCTGCCTCTGAGTTCACAGGCATATTCCAAGATGGCTGCCAGGCACAGCCCTGCTTCGGGGACCAGCAGGATGGCCATTTTTAGGATGCGTGCAGCAAACCTGGTGTCTTCCCTTCATGAAACGCATTTTCTGAGAATGGCAGGCAACATGCTGCGTGTGGTTTTAAGTCAAAATGCAGTCAGGAACTAATAGTTTAAGCTGTATTTGCATCGTTGCCACTCACCCTGATGCAGATAAGGTTAACCTGACTATCAACTAAGACATTGATTTTTCCTGGAAATTTCTCTGTGGTTTCAGATATTTCCAAAATCTCAGCCTGTTTCCTTGGCGACCGTCTAAGCTTTATTCCCTCTGAACCAACGTGGCATGATTCATCAGTAAACAGTGGAGCAGCAGCCACCCAACTTACAGGCTTCCGAAAGATTGCCTGGAAAGCGATCCCTGCTCTAAGCTGTTTCATGGGCTCTGTTGTTGATATTTCACAAAGCATGGCTAAAAAAAGAAAAATAATAAAAGTCCCATAACCCTGTGCATCGGGAACAGCGGCGTTTATGGAGATAATGAAATGCAGAAACGAAAACCCCTCAGCAAAGCCCCTTTAGATGTGCCTAAGCTCTGTTCATTAATCTGTGATAATTAGACTTATTTGCAGAGGTTAACAGCAGTGGCACATGGTAATTAAGCGCTCTCTCTACCAAAGGGATCGAAAGTGCTTCTCGTGTGACACCCGTCCAGTCTTCAGGACATTCCATGTTTGTGTTACGGTTCAGGTTCCCTACAGGAGAAAGAGGTTGCATTCCAGATGGCCAGGGCCAGATATTACTTTCTACAGTGAAAAGCAACAACATAGTTTAGTTATAAACTCTGGATTGAGAGTGACCTAGAGTTAGAATCCTCACCTCCATCGCTGATGGCTGTAGGACCTTGGGCAAGTTGTTGAAGCTGCTTGCCCCAATTTCCCTGGCTATAATGATGATATCTTCTTCTGAATGGCACGATCACTTAATAATGATGATGATCGCAGTAGCTAACATTCACTGAACACTTACAATATGCCATGTGCTGTGCTAAGCCCTTTATGTATACCCATCACATCTCATCTCACAGATGAGGAAATTCCAGGACAAGAGATTGAATACCTTGCCCATTGCCCAAGACCAAACTTTGGAAGCAATAATTTAATTCAGGTCGAGACATTCCAGTCTCTTGAGAAGCAAACTTCCCCAAAGTACACATAGATTTACTCTTTTAAAGAGAAATCAGGCTTGGGGGTGCATGTCTATAATCCCGGAACTTGGGAGGCTGAGACAGGAGGATTGCAAATTTGAAGCCAGCCTCAGCAACTTAGTAATTGCCCTTGGCAATTTAGTGAGGCCCTGTTTAAAAACAATATAGGGCTGGGGGTGTAGGTCAAAGGTAGAATTCCCCTGGGTTCAATCCCCAGTACCACAAAAACAAATAAATAAAATTCCCCCCTTTTCTCCAGAATGAGAATACTACTTATACATTGAAACAACTTTATCCTTGGCAATGTTCCTCATTTGGGCTTAGGCTACGTATAGGGGCATAATCCTATGTAGGACAGAATCTATTTCTAAAGCATTGCTGGAACGCTGACAGGAGCTGGTATCCCTCTCTTCAGTTTTACTAACTGCACTAAATGAGGTGATACATGCAAAGCTCTTAGTAGGGTGCTCGGTGCATACCAAACGCTCAATAAGCAGCTATTACTATTGATGCGAATGTTCAAAAGAGATGGACAAGGGGTGAACCATTTTCATTGCTTCACACATGCGCATGAATCTGGACAAACAGTAGCCCCTTGTCCACAAGGGACACTTTCCAAGACCTTCAGTGGGTGGCTGCATCATAGATGATTCTGAATATGTTCTATGTGTTTTTTTCCCTATGCGTATGTACAGTACAGCATGGGCACAAGAGACAATGGGGTGATTCACATCCCTGTGGGACAGAACAGGATGGGGTGAGATTTCATCATGCTGTTCAGAAGGACGTGCAATTTAAAACGTGTTAATTGTTTATTTGGGGAATTTTCCATTTAATATTTTCAGATTGTGGTTGACCATGAGTTTCTAAAACCTCAGAAAGCAGAACTGTGGAAAAGGAGGGACTATAATCTGCATTCTAGATTATAGTCACCCCACGTTTGTTTACGGTAGGTTTTTATACACTTTGATCTAAAAGTAACTAGGTAGTTTACGGTATTACAAAAACAGGAGGGAGGGAGGGTAATTAAACTTTGCAGCCCTCAAATCCTAGAAAGCTGAATTGAAAAGGCCTCAGGTTTTAGGAAGGAAAGGGGGTCTTTTTACCTGTCTTGTAAGATGTTATCAGAGCAAGTCAGAGAGTAATACTGAGCTCTAGCTGCCTTGCCCGAGATAGGGTTCATTTCTAAGCAGCATTCCTGGGTAGCCCCATACTTGTGGCGCTGCCGCTCCTTCCTCAGGCTGTGGTTGAAGCCATGCTCACATTGCTCACACACCGCCAGAAGCATGGATCTCAGCAGAGAAGTGCAAGCCCCACGCCTGAGCTTGGCTGAGTCTCCATGCACAGCTGGTACATTCATTAGCAGATCCTGACTCCTCTCCCCACATGAGTGTTCAAATGGGCACGATGGCACTGGTTTTTGCAAATCTTTTTACTTTTTGGGGGGAGGGGCGGGGGTGATGGTGTACGGTGTTGGTGGCAAAGCTTTTGAGAGACACTTTCCACCAAGGAAGACAATCCCTTTTAGCACTCAGGCAAGAATTAAAGGAGTACTCAGGAGTGATCTGGAGGGCCCTGCCAGGCCCCATTCATGCAAGAAGACACCCCAAACCTCTCTGTGGCTGCTGAGAACAGAAGGAGGTCTCCCCTTGACTGCTGGCTTGCTCTTCGAACCTTTGTCAGTTCTGACCTGACGTTTTCCTGTAAGAACCACCTGATCTTCGGCTCCTGGCACACAGATACCATGTTACATAAAACAGAAACCTGAGGCCAACACAGCCCTGACTGCTTCAGTGTTTCTGAGAGGAGAGAAATATGTATTTTTTTTTTTTTTAACATGGGCTAACTGGTAACAGCTGGCATAGTTTGGTAGAGTTTTTCCTTGCATACATTGAAAGGAGACTTAAGATTTCACCAAGTGGTGTGCAGGAGCAGGTACTCATGCTGTGGCACTCAATCACCTTGCGAAGTAGTATTTACAGCCAATGGTTGGCACCAAGCTCCACCAGCACCAAGCCCAAATGGAGTCACTCCTTCTGAAGTCCCACAGCACCAGGCCACTTAAGTGTTTGCTTTTCTAAGAAATCTGGAGAGAGAAGTAGCTGAATCTCTAAACGGGAAGCTTTAGCTAGAATAAGGAAGTCCCCTATCCCCTCACCTTTACAAGGAAGTCCCCTTGGAATATCCAGTCCACCTTCATTCTCCGTTTCTGCTTTGCTCAGCTCTTTTTGGCCTAGAAAGCCAACTTCTTCTGCTCAGCTCCTCGGAACCCTCATTCTATCTCAAAACCAAGTATTGCCCGATTCTAGCATTGCAAATAAAAGCCAATCAAGATCTTTAAATTCAATGTGTTTGTAATGTAGTCTTTTGACAAACTCAGTGTCCTGGAGCTATTTAAGGCATGTGCAGATTTCTTCTGGTTGTTCAATTTCTATCTTTCCATTTTCCTCTCATTCCTCACACCAGACAGAATATGAATTCTTGCCTTTACCAGCTCCACCCAGCCTTCTTCCCAAGTAATAACCTTTTAGCTTAAAGATCCCTTTTCCCCTAGTTGATGCTGGTGGTTCTGATGGCACAAGATCAGAGATCTTTGTACACTGGGCCTTCTGCAAATGAAGTTGGAAGCGAGAAGCTGCAAGTAACTGTGTGTCTTGGGTTTGAATTAAGAGAAACGAAGCTGGAATGACAAAGATCAAAGGAGCTAGAAAAAGATTCCTCTTGTTAAAGTAAATTAATTAGTTGGATTTATATGAGGAGACAGAAGGGAAGAAGCCAGGCTGTGTCCCATATTAATAACTCCCTTGGGAGAAGCCAGATTGGATTGAAAGCAAAAGAGCAGGAGGGAGGGGCCCCTGCTACCACAGCAGAGAAGGAGCCTTGGTTTTCCTCTCTTTGCACTCTGTCACCCCGACAGACACAAACACACATCCTCATCCTGACATGAAAATGATGTCATCTTTCTTTTTGACTCACCAACCAGACTACATTAATCCCCTGCAGCGTGAGGGCCAGCAGGAAGCTGCTTAAGGGACTTCAGGCCTGTGAATAAATGATGACCCAGTGTTAGGGGTGGCAGCCTAGATACATTCAGGATGCATTAAAGCAATTAGCTGGAAGAAGAGTGAAAGCACAGTCTCCACCCCCAAGAAGGACCAGGCCAGGCCTGGAATAGGTGAGGACCGCGACAGCCCAGGGCTGGTAAGAGCCACTTAGCACAATGGCTGCCCAGGAAAGGAGTCTTACCCCCTCGGCTTTGTTTGGTTCTAGTGTCATTAGGGGAATTTCAAGATCATGGGAGCCACAAGACAGATTACCTTTTGGAAGCCAGTGTACTAGAACCACTAGTCTTGTCACAGATGACTCCAAGTCATGCTTTGCAAACTTGTGCCCCCCTGGTTGAATCTGGGCCCTGGATGTTTTCTGCTTGACCGGACCATTTAAAACAAAACAAAACAACAACAACAACAAAAAAAAACCATTGATCCATACTTTGGGGCCAATACAAATAATAATAATAATAATAATAATAATAATAATAATAATAATACGGGTTTCTGGATTATCCAGGAAACCCAGCAAGTATAGTAATGCTGAGTTGTTGTTTCTGCATGCAAATATGCTGGAGCTGAGTATCGGCTTTCCTCTTTAGGGGCCATTCTTCTCTGGTTTGCCACAGTCCCCACCACTCCCTGCCATCTTAATCCCTCCCACTTCATCATTTACTTGACTCGTTGACATCTACTTGGGCTCTGGTATGACATGTGAGTTTGTGACTACTACTTTGAACGGCTTCTGTGCTAAGCTTAACCAGAAGTATGAGGTTAAATTCTAGAGCTGCCAAGTACAGTTTTCACCTGGTCCCTTCTCAGTCCCTCCTTCTGCCAGGCTCACCACTAGCCTTCAGGGGTCCTGCTGGACTCATGATCACGATGCTGCCGGGCTGCTGCCTTCACCGATACGGAGAGGCCGCTCTGG
>PVLC010022432.1:0-11270 GCA_004027655.1 Graphiurus murinus
TAATCCCAGCATTCGGGAGGCTGAGACCGGAGGATCCGGGTTCGCGGCCAGCCTCAGCTACTTAGTGAGGCACTCCGCAACTTAGTGAGACCCGGTTTCAAAATAAAGAATAAAAAATAGGGCTGGGGGTGTAGCTCGGAGGTAGAATGCCCCTGAGTTCAATCCCCAGTACCGCAAAAAAAAAAAAAAAAAAAAAAAATGAAGCAGGGCATAGTGGCACATGACTATTGTAACAGTACTTGGGAAGCTGACACAGGAGGATCGCTGGTTCGTGGCCAGCCTCAGCAACCTAGCATGCCCTCCACAACTTAGTGAGACCATGTTTCAACAACAACAACAATAATAATAATAATAATAATAATAAAGAAATAAAATAGTCTCAGGTGAGAGTTAGGTCAGAGGTACAATGCTTCTGGGTTCATGCCCCAGGACCACAAAAATAAAATAACAGAACAAGAAAAGGCATAACAAGTATTTCAAGGACGTGGAAGAATCAGAACCCTCATCCATTGCTGGCGGGATTGCAAAATGGGCAGATGCTTTGGAAAATACTTTGGCGATTTCGCAAAAGTTAAAGGTGAGATACCACAGGACCTAGCAATTCCACTGATAGGTATGAACCCCAGGGAAATGAAGAGATGTGTCCCCACAAATGTTTGGTCATGAATATTCATGACAGCCCCCAAATGGAAGCAGCTCAAATATTCATCAACTGATAGATGGATGAAAATAAAGTGATACATGCATACAATGAAATATTATTAACTAAGAAGAGGATAAAGTACTGACAGGCCTTACAGCAAGGAGAATTTTAAGAATAGTAAGCAAGACAGGCGCAGTGGCACATGCCTGTAATCCCAGTACTTGGGAGACTGAGACAGGAGGATTGCAGGCTTGAGGACAGCTCAGTAACCTAGCAAGACTCTCTTTTAAAACATAAAATTAAAAAAGGATGGAGGGTGTAGTTTTGAGGTAGAATGCCCTAGGTACCATTCCCAGTACCATTCCCCCCCATCAGACACACAAAGAATATTATGCAAATTGAAACAAAGAAGTTAGTATCAAAAGACAGCATATTGTCTGAATCCATTTATATGAAGGATAAAAGTCCAGAAGAGGCAAATTTGCAGAGACAGAAAGTCAATGCCCGGCTGCCCATTGCTGAGAGAGAGAAAGAAATGGGCTGGCTGCTGGTGGGGACACATTTCTTTTGGGGACTGATGATGACATTCTGGTATTAAGTTACTGATGACAGTTGCACAGATTTGTGAGTGTAATTTTAAAAACATTTGCCAGGAATGGTGGTACACACCTGTAATGCCAGTACTTGGGAGGGTGAGATAGGAGGATCATAGGTTCATGGTCGGCCTCAGTAACTTAGCAAGGCCCTGTTTTATAATTTATTAAAAAATATAATAATAAATAGGGCTGGGGGTTTAGCTCGGAGGTAGAACGTCCCTAGGTTCAATTCCTCGTACCATAAAAATAAGTAAATAAAAAATGAAGCAGGGCATAGTGGCACATGCCTATTGTAACAGTACTTGGGAGGCTGACATAGAGGATCGCTGGTTCGTGGCCAACCTCAGCAACCTAGCATGCCCTCCACAACTTAGTGAGGGCAGGTTTCAACAACAATAATAAAAATAATAAAGGAAGTAAAACAGTCTCAGGTGAGAGTTAGGTCAGAGGTACAATGCTTCTGGGTTCATGCCTCAGGACCACAAAAATAAAAAAACAGAACATGAAAAGGCAGTAACAGGTATTTCAAGTGCGTGGAGGAATCAGAACCCTCATCCATTGCTGGCGGGATTGCAAAATGGGCAGATACTTTGGAAAATAGTTTGACGATTTCTCAAAACTTAAACATGAGATGCCACAGGACCTAGAAATTCCACTCATAGGTATGAACCCCAGGGAAATGAAGAGATGTGTCCCCACAAATGTTTGCTCATGAATATTCAAGACAGGCCCCAAAATGGAAGCAGCTCAAATAGTCATCAACAGATAAATAGATGAAAATAAAGTGATACCTGCATCCAGTGAAATATTATTAACTAAGAAGAGGATAAAGTACTGACATGCCTTACACAAGGAGAACTTTAAGAATAATATGCAGCCGGGCGTGGTGGCGCACACTTGTAATCCCAGCATTCGGGAATCTGAGACCGGAGCATCCGGGTTCACGGCCAGCCTCAGCTACCTAGTGAGGCACTCCGCAACTTAGTGAGACTCGGGTTTCAAAATAAAAGAATAAAAAAAAAACAGGGCTGGGGGTATAGCTTGGCGGTAGAATGCCCCTGAGTTCAATTCCCAGAACCGAAAAAAAAGAATAATATGCAAGCCAGGCACGGTTGCACATGCCTGTAATTCCAGTACTTGGGAGACTGAGACAGGAGGATTGCAGGTTTGAGGACAGCTCAGTAACCTAGCAAGACTCTGTATCAAAACAAAAAATTAAAAAGAGCAGAGGGTGTAGTTCAGAGGTGGAATGGCCTGGGTTCCATCCCCAGTACCACTCCCCACACACATACACAAAAAGGATTTTATGCAAATTGACACTAAGTAAGTAGCAATAAAAGACATCATATTGTATGAATAAAATAAAAAAATAATAATAAATAGGGTTGGGGGTTTATCTCAGAGGTAGAATGCTGGTGGGTTCAATTACAGTACCATAAATATGTAAATAACAAAAAAAGAGCTGGGCATAGTTCACATGTTTATAGTACCAGTACTTGGTACTGAGTTAGGAGGATCACAGGTTCAAGAGCAGTCTCAGGAAAATAGTGAAACCAAATTTCTTTCTTTTTTTTTTTTGCGGTGCTACAGATTGAACCCAGGGGTACTCTACCTCCGAGATACACCCCCAGCCGTATTTTTATTCTTTATTTTGAAACAGGGTCTCAATAAGTTGCGGAGGGCCTCACCAAGTACCAGAGGCTGGCCATGAACCCAGATGCTCCTGTCTCAGCCTCCCAAGTACTGGGATTACATGCGTGTGCCACCAAGGCTGGCTGTAAAAACCAATTTTTAAAAAAATACAAAGCGCTTGGAGGTGCAGTTCAGAGGTAGAATGCCCCTGAGTTCAATACCCAGTACCATAAAAACAAACAAACAAATAAATAAGAGGATAAATATAAAAGAGAACTAAACAATGAAGAGAAATAACCCAATTTAAAAGTGGGCAATGAGCCGGGTGTGGTGGCGCACGCTTGTAATCCCAGCATTTGGGAGGCTGAGACCGGAGGATCCAGGTTCGCGGCCAGCCTCAGCTACGTAATGAGTCACTCCGCAACTTAGTGAGACCAGGTTTCAAAATAAAGAATAAAAAATAGGATTGGGGGTGTAGCTTGGAAGTAGAATGCCCCTGGGTTCAATCCCCAGTACCGCCAAATATAAAAAAATAAAATAAAAGTGGGCAATGGGTCAGAGGCATTGCTCAGTGGTCCAGCTCTTGCCTCCCACATAGGAGGTCCTGGATCCATCCCCAGCATGGTGGGGGATTCTTCTCAAAAGCTAAGCAGAGGCCAACAGCATCCGAAAGAGTGATGACCGTCAGTCATTGGGAAAACGCAGGTGAAACCATGACCAAGTACCACTGCACACCAGCTGAGACGGCTAGAATCAAATGCAAGAATAAGCTATCATGGTGGGGAACTCTTGTAATCCTGAAACTTGGGAGGCTGACACAGGAGGATCTCTAGTATTTGGCCAGCCTCAACAACTTATATGCCCTCCACAACGTAGTGAGAGCCTGTTTCAAAAATAAAAAAAAAAAAGAAAGAAAATACTCTCAGGTGAGGGTTACCTCAGAGGTAGGATACATCTGGGTTCATGCCCCAGAACCACAAAAATAAAATAACAGAACAAGAAAAGGCAGTAACAAGCATTTCAAGGATGTAGAGAAATCAGAACCCTCATCCATTGCTCTCGGAAATGCAAAACGGCAGATACTTTGGAAAATAATTTGGCATTTCTCAAAACTTAAACATGAAATACCACAGGACCTAGCAATTCCACTCATAGGTATGAACCCCAGGGAAATGAAGAGATGTGTCCCCACAAAGCTTGCTCATGAATATTCATGACAGCCCCCAAAATGGAAGCAGCTCAAATGTTCATCAACTGAAAATGGATGAAAATAAAGTGATGCATGCATCCAATGGAATATTAATCAACTAAGAAGAGGATAAAGTACTGACTTGCCTTATAGCAAGGAGAACTTTAAGAATACTATGCAATCCAGGCCTGCATACTATAAATAAAATATAAAAATGTAAAAAAAATTAAGAAAACAAATAAAATAGTCTCAGGAAGGGGTAGCTCAGAGGCACAATGCTTCAGGTTCATGCCCCAGGACCACAAAAATAAAATAACATAACATGAAAAGACAGTAACAAGTATTTCAAGGGTGTGGAGACATCAGAACCCTCATCCATTGCTGGTGGGAATGAAAAACAGGCAGATGCTTTGGAAAACAGTTTGGCGATTTCGCAAAAGTTAAAGGTGAGACACCACAGGACCTAGCAATTCCACTCATAGGTAAGAACCCCAGGGGAATCAAAAGATGTGTCCCTGAAAAGCTTGCTCATGAATATTCATGACAGACTCCAAAATGGAAGCATATCAAATGTTCATCAATTGACAAATGGATGAAAATAAAGTGATACATGTATACAATGAAATATTAATCAACTAAGAAGAGGATAAAGTACTGACATGCCTTACAGCCAGGATAGCTTTAAGAATAGTATGCAAGCCGGGCGCAGTGATGCATGCTTGTAATCCCATTACTTGGGAGACTGAGACAGGAGGATTGCAGACTTTAGGACAGTCTCAGTAACCTAACAAGACACGGTTTAAAAACAAAAAAATTTAAAAGGGCAGAGGGTGTATCTTGGAGGTAGAGTGCCCTGGGTTCCATCCCCAGTACCATTCACCCCCACACACACACACACACAAAAGAATATTATGCAAATTGACACAAAGTAAGTAGCAACAAAGACAGCATACTGTATGACCCATTTATATGAAGTATAAAAGTCCAGAAGAGACAAATTTGCAAAGACAGAAAGTCAGTGACCAGCTGCCCATTGCTGAGAGACAGGAAGAAATGGGCTGGCTGCTGGTGGGGACACCTTTCTTTTGGGGACTGATGATGACATTCTGGTATTGTTACTGATAACAGTTGCACAGATTTGTGAGTGTAATTAGAAAACACTGGCCAGGCATGGTGGTGCACGCCTGTAATCCCAGTACTTGGGAGGCTGAGACAGGAGGATGGCAGGTTCATAGCCAGCCTCAGCAAATTAGCAAGACACTGTTTTAAAATAAAATAATAATAATAATAATAATAATAATAATAACAATAATGGCTGGAGGTGTAGCTGGGAGGAAGAATGTTCCTGGGCTCAATTCCTAGTACCATAAAAATAAGTAAACAAAAAATAAAGCTGGCATGATGGCACATGCCTATTGTGCCAGTACCTGAGAGGCTCAGATAAGAGGATCACAGGTTGGAGAACAGTCTCAGCAACATAGTGAGACCCTGTTTCAAAATAAAAAATAAGGCTTGGAGGTGCAGCTCAGAGGTAGAATGTCCCTGTATTCAATCTTCAGTATTACAAAAACAACAAATAAAAAAAATTAACTAACAGAATAAAAATAAAAGAAAAATGAACAATTAAAAGAAATAATCTAATTTAAAAGTGGGCAATGGGCAGAGGCATTGCTCAGTGGTCCAGCTCTTTGCCTCCCACATAGGAGGTCCTGGATCCATCCCCAGCATGGCGGGGGATTCTTCTCAAAGCTAAGAAGTGGCCAACAGCATCCTAAAGAGTGTTGACCACCAGTCATTGGGAAAACACAGGTGAAACCACGATCAGGTACCACTGCACACCAGCTGAGACGGCTAGAGTCAAAAAGCAAGAATAAAGCCGGTGTGGTGGTGCACCCTCGTAATCCTAGTACTTGGGAGGCTGACACAGGAGGATTGCTGTTCATGGCCAGACTCAGCAACTTAGCAGGCCCTCCATAACTTATTGGGAGCCTGTTTGAACAATTAAAAAAAAAAAAAAAAGAAAGAAAATAGTCTCAGGTGAAAGTTAGCTCAGAGTTACACTGCTTCTGGGTTCATGCCCCAGGACCACAAAAATAAATTAAAAGAACAAGAAAAGGCAGTAACAAGTATTTCAAGGATGTAGAGAAATCAGAACCCTCATCCATTGCTGGCGGGATTACAAAATGGACAGATACTTTGGAAAATACTTTGGCATTTTCAAAACGTAAACATGAGATACCACAGGACCTAGCAATTCCACTCATAGGTATGAACCCCAGGGAAATGAAGAGATGTGTCCCCACAAATGTTTGCTCAAGAATATTTATGACTGTCCAAATAATGGAAGCAGCTCCAATGTTGATCAACTGATAACTGGATGAAAATAAAGTGATACATGCATCCAATGGAATATTATTAACTAAGAAGAGGATAAAGTACTGACATGCCTTACAGCAAGGAGAACTTTAAGATTAGTATGCAAGCCAGGCACGGGTGCACATGCCTGTAATCCCATTACTTGGGAGACTGAGACAGGAGGATTGCAGGTTTGAGGACAGCTCAGTAACCTAGCAAGACTCTGTATCAAAACAAAAATTTAAAAAGAGCAGAGGGTGTAGTTCAGAGGTAGAATGGCCTGGGTTCCATCCCCAGTACCACTCCCCACACACACACACAAAAAGGATTTTACGCAAATTGACACTAAGTAAGTAGCAATAAAAGACATCATATTGTATGAATAAAATAAAAAAATAATAATAAATAGGGTTGGGGGTTTATCTCAGAGGTAGAATGCCGGTGGGTTCAATTACAGTACCATAAATATGTAAATAACAAAAAAAGAGCTGGGCATAGTTCACATGTTTATAGTACCAGTACTTGGTACTGAGTTAGGAGGATCACAGGTTCAAGAGCACTCTCAGCAAAATAGTGAAACCAAATTTCTTTCTTTTTTTTTTTTTTTTTTTTGCGGTGCTACGGATTGAACCCAGGGGTATTCTACCTCCGAGATACACCCCCAGCCGTATTTTTATTCTTTATTTTCAAACAGGGTCTCAACTAAGTTGCAGAGGCTGGCCATGAACCCAGATGCTCCTGTCTCAGCCTCCCAAGTACTGGGATTACATGCGTGTGCCACCAAGCCTGGCTGTGAAAACCAATTTTAAAAAATATATAAAGCGCTTGGAGGTGCAGTTCAGAGGTAGAATGCCTCTGAGTTCAATACCCAGTACCATAAAAACAAACAAATAAATAAGAGGATAAATATAAAAGAGAACTAAACAATGAAGAGAAATAATTCAATTTAAAAGTGGGCAATGGGTCAGAGGCATTGCTCAGTGGTCCAGCCCTTGCCTCCCACATAGGAGGTCCTGGATCCATCCCCAGCATGGCGGGGGATTCTTCTCAAAAGCTAAGCAGTGGCCAACAGCATCCTAAAGAGTGTTGACCATCAGTTATTGGGAAAACACAGGTGAAACCACAACCAGGTAGCACTGCACACCAGCTGAGACGGCTAGAGTCAAATGGCAATAATAAAGCCGACGCGGTGGCGCACGCTCATGATCCTGGTACTTGGGAGGCTGACACAGGAGGATCTGTGGTTCGTGGCCAGCCTCAGCAACTTAGCACGGCCCTCCACAACTTAGTGAGAGCCTGTTTCAGAAAAGAAAGAAAGAATGAATATATGAATGAATGAATGATTAAATAATTTTTGGAGAGGGATAGCTCAGAATTACATAGCTTCTGGGTTCATGCCTCAGGACCACAAAAACAAAGGAACATACCAAGAAAAGGCAGTAGCAAGTTTTCAAGGGCGTGCAGGAATCAGAACCCTCATCCATTGCTGGCGAGAATGCAAAACGGGCAGATACTTGGAAAATAGTTTGGAGATTTCTAAAAACTTAAACATGAGATACCACAGGACCTAGCAATTCCACTCATAGGTAAGAACCCCAGGGAAATGAAGAGATTTGTCCCCACAAAGTTTGCTCATGAATATTCATGACAACCCCCAAAATGGAAACAGCTCAAATGTTCATCAACTGATAAATGGATGAAAATAATGTGATACATGCATCCAATGGAATATTATTAACTAAGAAGAGGATAAAGTACTGACTTGCCTTACAGCAAGGAGAACTTTAAGAATGCTATGCAATCCAGGCCTGCATACTATAAATAAAATATAAAAATGTAAAAAAATTAAGAAAACAAATAAAATAGTCTCAGGAAGGGGTAGTTCAGAGGTACAATGCTTCAGGTTCATGCCCCAGGACCACAAAAATAACATACCATGAAAAGACAGTAATAAGTATTTCAAGGGTGTGGAGAAATCAGAACCCTCATCCATTGCTGGTGGGAATGAAAAACAGGCAGATGCTTTGGAAAATAGTTTGGTGATTTCGCAAAAGTTAAAGGTGAGACACCACAGGACCTAGCAATTCCACTCATAGGTATGAACCCCAGGGAAATGAAGAGATGTGTCCCCACAAAAGCTTGCTCATGAATATTCATGACAGGCCCCCACATGGAAAGAGCTCAAATGTTCATCAACTGATAAATGGATGAAAATAAAGTGATACATGCATACAATGGAATATTATTCAAATAAGGAAAGGTTACAGAACTGACACGCCTTACAGATAAAACAACAAGAACAAAATATATAAAATACATCTCGGGTGTAATTCAGGGGTAGAATACCATTGGGTTCCATTCCCAGTGCTATAAAAAGAAGTAAATAAAAAATAAAGCTGGGCATATTGGCACATGCCTATAGTACCAGGACTTAGGGGGCTGTGATAGGAGGATCCCAGGTCTAAGAAAACTCTCAGTAACACAGTGAGACCCTCTCAAAATAAAAAATATAGGGCTTGGAGGTGCAGCTCAGAGGTAGAATGCCCCTGAGTTCAACCCCAAGTACCAAAAACAAACATACAAACAAAGAAATAAACAGGAGAATAAAAATAAAAGAAAAATGGACATTGAAAAGAAATAACTCAATTTAAAAGAGGTCAATGCGCAGAGGCACGACTCAATGGTCCAGCTCTTGCCTCCCACATAGGAGGTCCTGGATCCATCCCCAGCATGGCGGGGGATTCTTCTCAAAAGCTAAGCAGAGGCCAACAGCATCCTAAAGAGTGTTGACCATCAGTCATTGGGAAAACGCAGGTGAAACCACGACCAGGTACCACTGCACACCAGCTGAGACGGCTAGAGTCAAACAGCAATAATAAAGCCCGCGTGGTGGCACACACTCCTAATCCTAGTACTTAGGAGGCTGACACAGGAGGATCGCTGGTTCGTGGCCAGCCTCAGCAACCTAGCATGCCCTCCACAACTTAGTGAAAACAGGTTTTTAAAATAAAAAAAAAAGAAATAACATAGTCTCAGGTGAGGGTTAGGTCAGAGGTACAATGCTTCTGGGTTCATGCCCCAGGACCACAAAAATAAAATAACAGAACAAGAAAAGGAGGCTGACACAGGAGGATCGCTGGTTCGTGGCCAGGCTCAGCAACTTAGCACAACCCTCCATGACTTAGTGAAAGCCTATTTCAAGAATAAAAAATATAAACAAACTAGTCTCGGGGTAGGAGTAGCTCAAGGGTACAATGCTTCTGGGTTCATGCCCCAGGACCACACAAAAAAAATACCACAACATTAAAGGACAGTAACAAGAATTTCAAGGGCGTGAAGAAATCAGAACCCTCATCCATTGCTGGCGGGATTGCAAAATGGGCAGATACTTTGGAAAATACTTTGGCGATTTCTCAAAACTTAAACATGAGACACCACAGGACCTAGCAATTCCACTCATAGGTAAGAACCCCAGGGAAATGAAGAGATGTGTCCCCACAAATGTTTGCTCATGAATATTCATGACATCCCAAAGAATGGAAGCAGCTCAAATGTTCATCAACTGATAAATGGATGAAAATAAAGTGAAGCCCGGCGTGGTGGCGCATGCTTGTAATCCCCGCATCGGGAGGCTGAGACCGGAAGATCCAGGTTTGCGGCCAGCCTCAGCTACTTAGTGAGGCACTCCGCAACTTAGTGAGACCCGGTTTCAAAATAAAGAATAAAAAATAGGGCTGGAGGTATAGCTCGGAGGTAGAATGCCCCTGAGTTCAACCCCCAGTACCACAAAAAAAAAAAAAAAAAAAAAAAAAAAAAAAAAAAAAAAAAAAAAAAAAAAAAAAAAAAAAAAAAAAAGAAAATAAAGTGATACATGCATCCAATGGAATATTAATCAAATAAGGAGAGGATAAAGTACTGACATGCCTTACAGAAAGGATAGCTTTAAGAATAGTATGTAAGCCAGGCATGCATACTATAAAAAAAATAAAAATGTAAACAAAATTAAAAAAACAAATAAAATAGTCTCAGGAAGGGGTAGCTCAGAGGTACAATGCCTTCTGAGTTCATGCCCCATGACTACAAAAATAAGATACGATACCATGAAAGGCAGTAACAAGTATTTCAAGGGCGTGGAGGAATCAGAACCCTCATCCATTGCTGGTGGGAATGAAAAATCCGCAGATACTTTGGAAAATAGTTTGGTGATTTCACAGAAGTTAAAGGTCAGATACCACAGGACCTAGCAATTCCACTCATAGGTATGAACCCAGCGGAATGAAAAGATGTGACCCCGAAAAGCTTGCTCATGAATGTTCAGACAGTCCCCAAAATGGAAGCAGCTCAAATGTTCATCAACTGAAAATAATGTGATACATGCATACAATGGAATATTATTCAAATAAGAAGAGGTTACAGAACTGACATGCCTTATAGGTAAAATTTAAAAATAATAATAATAAAATAGGGCTGGGGGTGTAACTCAGAAATAGGATGCTCCTGGGTTCAATTCCTAGTACCATAAAAATAAGTAAATAAAAAATAAAGCTGGGCATGCTGGCACATGCCTATAGTGCCAGTACTTGGGAGGCTCAGATAGGAGGATCCCGGGTTGGAGAACGGTCTCAGCAACATAGTGAGACCCTGTTTCAAAATAAAAAACAGGGCTTGGAGGTGCAGCTCAGAGGTAGAATGTCCCTGGGTCAATCCTCAGTACTACAAAAACAAACAAATAAAAATAAGAGAATAAAAAATAACAGAATAAAAAGGAAAGAAAAATGAACAATGAAAAGAAACAACCCAATTTAAAAGTGGGCAATGGACAGAGGCATTGCTCAGTGGTCCAGCCCTTGCCTCC
>PVLC010022432.1:11370-26891 GCA_004027655.1 Graphiurus murinus
AAAAAAAAAAAAAAAAAAAAAAAGCTAAGCAGGGGCCAATAGTACCCTAAAGAGTGTTGACCATCAGTCATTGGGAAAACAGAAGTCAAACCACAACCAGGCACCACTGCACACCAGCTGAGACGGCTAGAGTCAAACAGCAATAATAAAGCCCGCGTGGTGGCGCACGCTCCTAATCCTAGTACTTGGGAGGCTGACACAGGAGGATCGCTGGTTCGTGGCCAGCCTCAGCAACCTAGCATGTTTTCCACAACTTAGCGAAAGCAGGTTTTAAAAATAAATAAAATAGTCTCAGGTGAAGGTTAGGTCAGAGGTACAATGCTTCTGGGTTCATGCCCCAGGAGCACAAAATAAAATAACAGAACAAGAAAAGGCAGTAACAAGTATTTCAAGGGCATGGAGCAATCAGAACCCTCATCCATTGCTGGCGGGATTGCAAAATGGGCAATACTTTGGAAAATAATTTGGCGATTTCTCAAAACTTAAACATGAGATGCCACAGGACCTAGCAATTCCACTCATAGGTAAGAACCCCAGGGAAATGAAGAGATGTGTCCCCACAAAAGCTTGCTCATGAATATTCATGACAGTCCCCCAAATGGAAGCAGCTCCAATGTTCATCAACTGATAAATGGATGAAAATAAAGTGATACATGCATACAATGGAATATTATTAACTAAGAAGAGGGATAAAGTACTGGCATGCCTTACACAAGGAGAACTTTAAGATTAGTATGCAAGCCATGCGTGGTGGCACATGCCTGTAATCCCATTACTTGGGAGGCTGAGACAGGAGGATTGCAGGCTTGAGGACAGCTCAGTAACCTAGCAAGACTCTGATTCAAAACAAAAAATTAAAAAAGAATGGAGGGTGTAGTTTAGAGGTAGAAAGGCCTGGTTTCCATTCCCAGTACCATTCTGCACACACATACACAAAAATAATAGTATGCAAATTGACACAAAGTAAGTAGTAACAAGGACAGCATATTGTATGAATCCATTTATAGGAAGCATAAAAGTTCAGAAGAGGCAAATTTACAGAGACAGAAATTTAATGGCCGCTGCCCATTGCTGAGAGAGAGGAAGAAATGTGCTGGCTGCTGGTGGGGACACATTTCTTCTGGGGACTGATGATGACATTCTGGTATTCAGTTACTGGTGACAGTTGCACAGATTTGTGAGTATAAATACAAATCACTCGCCAGGTGTGGTGGTGTACACGTATAATCCCAGTACCTGGGAGGCTGAGACAGGAGGATCTCAGGCTCATGGAGTCTCAGCAACTTAGTAAGGCCCTGTTTTAAAATAAAAATGATAATAGTAAAAAATAGGGAAGGGGGTGCTAGGAGTGTAGCTTGGGGGTAGGATGCAGCTGGGTTCAATTCCCAGTGCCATAAAAATAAAAAATAAACCAGGGCATGATGGCACATGCCTATAGTGCCAGTACTTGGGAGGCTGAGATAGGAGAATCCCAGGTTGGAGAACAGTGTCAGCAAAATAGTGAGACTCTGTTTCAAAATTAAAAATAGGGCTTGCAGGTGCAGCTCAGAGGTAGAATGTCCCTGTGTTTAATCCTCAGTTCCACAAAAACAAACAAATAAATGAATAAGAGAACAAAAATAAAAGAAAAATGAACAGTGAAAAGAAATAACCCAATTTAAAAGTGGGCAATGGGTCAGAGGCATTGCTCAGTGGTCCAGCCCTTGCCTCCCACATAGGAGGTCCTGGATCCATCCCCAGCATGCCGGGGGATTCTTCTCAAAAGCTGTCCAGTGGCCAACAGTTTCCGAAAGAGTATTGACCATCAGTCATTGGGAAAATGCAAGTGAAACCACAACCAGGTACCACTGCAGACCAGCCGAGATGGCTAGAGTCAAATGGCAATAATAAAGCCGGCGTGGTAGCACATGCTTGTAATCCTGGTACTTGGGAAGCTGATGGCGGGTTTGTGGCCAGCCTCAGCAACTTAGCACGGCCCTCCACAACTTAGTGAGAGCCTGTTTCAAAAAACAATGAATGAGTGAATAATAAATAAAATAATTTTTGGAGAGGGATATCTCAGAGTTCCACTGCTTCTTGGTTCATGCCTCAGGACCACAAAAATAAAGAACAAACCACGAAAAGACAGTAACAAGTATTTCAAGTGCGTGGAGGAATCAGAACCCTCATCCATTGCTGGCGGGAATGCAATACGGGCAGATACTTTGGAAAATAGTTTGGTGATTTCGCAAAAGTTAAACGTGAGATACCACAGGACCTAGCAATTCCACTCATAGGTGTGAACCCCAGGGAAATGAAGAGATGTGTCCCCAAAAGCTTGCTCATGAATATTCATAACAGTCCCCAAAATGGAAGAGCTCAAATGTTGATCAAATGATAAATGGATGAAAATAATGTGATACATGCATACAATGGAATATTATTAACTAAGAAGAGGATAAAGTAGTGACTTGCCTTACAGCAAGGAGAACTTTAAGAATAGTATGCAAGACAGGCGCAGTGGCACATGCCTGTAATCCCATTACTTGGGAGACTGAGACAGGAGGATTGCAGGTCTGAGGACAGCTCAGTAACCTGGCAAGACACTGTTTCAAAACAAAAAATTAAAAAAGGATGGAGGGTGTAGTTTCGAGGTAGAATGCCCTAGGTACCATTCCCAGTACCACCACCCCCAACAGACACACAAAGAATATTATGCAAATTGAAACAATGAAGATAGTAACAAAAGACAGCATATTGTCTGAATCCATTTCTATGACGTATAAAAGTCCAGAAGAGGCAAATTTGCAGAGACAGAAAGTCAATGCCTGGCTGCCCATTGCTGAGAGAGAGGAAGAAATGGGCTGGCTGCTGGTGGGGACACCTTTCTTTTGGGGACTGATGATGACATTCTGGTATTCAGTTACTGGTGACAGTTGCACAGATTTGTGAGTGTAATTTAAAAAACACTCACCAGGCATGGTGGTAATCCCAGTACTTGGGAGGCTGAGACAGGAGGATGCCAGGTTCATAGCCAGCCTCAGCAACTTAGTAAGGCCCTGTTTTATAATTTATAAAAAAAAATAATAATAATAATAATAATAAATAGGGATGGATCTTAGCTCGGAGGTAGAACATCCCTAGGTTTAATTCCTAGTACCATAAAAATAAGTAAATAAAAAATGAAGCAGGGCATAGTGACACATGCCTCTTGTAACAGTACTTGGGAGGCTGAGATAGAGGATCGCTGGTTCGTGGCCAGTCTCAGCAACTTAGTACAGCCCTCCACGACTTATTAAAAGACTATTTCAAGAATAAAAAAATATAAACAAAATACTCTTAGGGTAGGAGTAGCTGAGAGGTACATTGCTTCTGGGTTCGTGCTCCAGGACCACAAAAATAAAATAACACAACATTGCAAGACAGTAACAAGTATTTCAAGGGTGTGAAGAAATCAGAACCCTCATCCATTGCTGGCGGGATTGCAAAATGGGCAATACTTTGGAAAATAGTTTGGCAATTTCTCAAAACTTAAACATGAGATATCACAGGACCTAGCAATTCTACTCATAGGTATGAACCCCAGGGAAATGAAGAGATGTGTCCCCACAAATGTTTGCTCATGAATATTCATGAAGCCCTCAAAATGGAAGCAGCTCAAATGTTCATCAACTGATAAATAAATGAAAATAAAGTGATACATGCATCCAATGGAATATTATTAACTAAGAAGAGGATAAAGTACTGACTTGTGTTACAACAAGGAGAACTTTAAGAATAATATGCAAGCCAGGCCTGCATAATATAAATAAAAATTAAAATTAAAAAAACAAATAAAATAGTCTCAGGAAGGGGTAGCTCAGAGTTATCATGCTTCTGGGTTCGTGCCCAGGACCACAAAAATAAAATAACATAACATGAAAAGAAAGTAACAAGTATTTCAAGGGCGTGGAGGAATCAGAACCCTCATCCATTGCTGGCGGGAATGCAAAATGCGCAGATACTTTGGAAAATAGTTTGGCGATTTCACAGAGGTTAAAGGTGAGATACCACAGGACCTAGCAATTCCACTCATATGTATGAACCCTAGCGGAATGAAGAGATGTGTCCCCACAAAGTTTGCTCATGAATATTCAGACAATTCCCAAAATGGAAGCAGCTCAAATGTTCATCAACTGAAAAATGGATGAAAATAATGTGATACATGCATACAATGGAATATTATTCAATAAGGAGAGGTTATAGAACTGATGTGCCTTATAGGTAAAATTAAAAAATAATAATAAAAAAATAGGGCTGGTGTGTAGCTCTGAAGTAAGATGCTCCTAAATTCAATTCCCAGTGCCATAAAAAATGGTAAATAAAAAATTAAGCTGGGCATGATGGCACATGCCTATAGTACCAGTACTTGGGAGGCTCAGATAGGAGGATCCCGGGTTGGAGAACAGTCTCAGCAACATAGTGAGACCCTGTTTCAAAATAAAAAATAGAGCTTGGAGGTGCAGCTCAGAGGTAGAATGTCCCTGGGTCAATCCCCAGTACTACAAAAACAAACAAATAAAAATAAGAGAATAAAAAAATAACAGAATAAAAAGGAAAGAAAAATGAACAATGAAAAGAAACAACCCAATTTAAAAGTGGGCAATGGACAGAGGCATTGCTCAGTGGTCCAGCCCTTGCCTCCCACAGAGGAGGTCCTGGATCCATCCCCAGCATGGCGGGGGATTCTTCTCAAAAGCTAAGCAGAGGCCAACAGTATCCTAAAGAGTGTTGACCATCAGCCATTGGGAAAACAGAAGTCAAACCACAACCAGGCACCAGTGCACACCAGCTGAGACGGCTAGAGTCAAATAGGAATAATAAAGCCCGCGTGGTGGCGCACACTCCCAATCCTAGTACTTGGGAGGCTGACACAGGAGGATCACCGGTTCATGGCCAGCCTCAGCAACCTAGCATGCCCTCCACAACTTAGTGAGAGCAAGTTTTAAAAATAAAAAAATAAATAAAATAGTCTCAGGTGAAGGTTAGGTCAGAGGTACAATGCTTCTGGGTTCATGCCCCAGGACTACAAAAATAAATTAAAAGAACAAGAAAAGGCAGTAACAAGTATTTCAAGGACGTAGAGAAATCAGAACCCTCATCCATTGCTGATGGGATTGCAAAATGGACAGATACTTTGGAAAATAGTTTGGCATTTCTCAAAATTAAACATGAGATACCACAGGACCTAGAAATTCCACTCATAGGTGAATCTCAAGGAAATGAAGAGATGTGTCCCCAGAAATGTTTGCTCATGAATATTCAAGACAACCCAAAGAATGGAAGCAGCTCAGATGTTCATCAACTGATAAATGGATGAAAATAATGTGATACATGCATACAATGGAATATTATTAACTAAGAAGAGGATAAAGTACTGGCATGCCTTACACGAGGATAACTTTAAGAATAGTATGCAAGCCACGCGTGGTGGCACATGCCTGTAATCCCATTATTTGGGAGGCTGAGATAGGAGGATTGCAGGTTTCAGGAAGGTTCAGTAACCTAGCAAGACTCTAATTCAAAACAAAAAAATTAAAAAGACAGGAGGGTCTAGTTCAGAGGTAGAATGGCTTGGTTTCCATTCCCAGTACCATTCCCCACACACATACACAAAAATAATAGTATGCAAATTGACACAAAGTAAGTAGCAACAAAGACAGCATATTGTATGAATCCATTTCTATGAAGCATAAAAGTCCAGAGGAGGCAAATTTGCAGAGACAGAAAGTCAGTGACCGGCTGCCCATTGCTGAGAGAGAGGCAGAAATGGGCTGGCTGCTGGTGGGGACACATTTCTTCTGGGGACTGATGATGACATTCTGGTATTCAGTTACTGGTGACAGTTGCACAGATTTGTGAGTATAAATACAAATCACTCGCCAGGTGTGGTGGTGTACACGTATAATCCCAGTACCTGGGAGGCTGAGACAGGAGGATCTCAGGCTCATGGCCAGCCTCAGCAACTTAGTAAGGCCCTGTTTTAAAATAAAAATGATAATAGTAAAAAATAGGGAAGGAGGTGCTAGGAGTATAGCTTGGAGGTAGGATGCAGCTGAGTTCAATTCCCAGTGCCATAAAAATAAAAAATAAACCAGGGCATGATGGCACATGCCTATAGTGCCAGTACTTGGGAGGCTGAGATAGGAGAATCCCAGGTTGGAGAACAGTGTCAGCAAAATAGTGAGACTCTGTTTCAAAATTAAAAATAGGGCTTGCAGGTGCAGCTCAGAGGTAGAATGTCCCTCTGTTTAATCCTCAGTTCCACAAAAACAAACAAATAAATGAATAAGAGAACAAAAATAAAAGAAAAATGAACAGTGAAAAGAAATAACCCAATTTAAAAGTGGGTAATGGGTCAGAGACGTTGCTCAGTGGTCCAGCTCTTGCCTCCCACATAGGAGGTCCTGGATCCATCCCCAGCATGCCGGGGGATTCTTCTCAAATGCTAAACAGTGACCAACAGTTTCAGAAAGAGTATTGACCATCAGTCATTGGGAAAACGGAAGTGAAACCACAAACAGGTACCACTGCAGACCAGCTGAGACGGCTAGAATCAAATGGCAATAATAAAGCCGGCATGGTGGCGCACGCTTGTAATCCTGGTACTTGGGAAGCTGATGGTGGGTTTGTGGCCAGTCTCACAACTTAGCACGGCCCTCCACAACTTAGTGAGAGCCTATTTCAAAAAACAATGAATGAGTGAATAATAAATAAAATAATTTTTGGAGAGGGATAGCTCAGAGTTCCATTGCTTCTTGGTTCATGCCTCAGGACCACAAAAATAAAAGAACAAACCACGAAAAGACAGTAACAAGTATTTCAAGGGCGTGGAGGAATCAGAACCCTCATCCATTGCTGGCAGGAATGCAATACGGGCAGATACTTTGGAAAATAGTTTGGTGATTTCGCAAAAGTTAAAGGTGAGATACCACAGGACCTAGCAATTCCACTCATAGGTATGAACCGCAGGGGAATGAAGACATGTGTCCCCAAAAGCTTGCTCATGAATATTCTTGACAGTCCCCAAAATGGAAGAGCTCAAATGTTGATCAAATGATAAATGGATGAAAATAATGCGATACATGCATACAATGGAATATTATTAACTAAGAAGAGGATAAAGTACTGACTTGCCTTACAACAAGGAGAACGTTAAGAATAGTATGCAAGACAGGTGCGGTGGCACATGCTTGTAATCCCATTACTTGGGAGCCTGAGACAGGAGGATTGCAGGCCTGAGGACAGCTCAGTAACCTAGCAAGACACTGTTTCAAAACAAAAAATTTTAAAAGGATGGAGGGTGTAGTTTCGAGGTAGAATGCCCTAGGTACCATCCCCAGTACCATCCCCCCCCCAACAGACACACAAAGAATATTGTGCAAATTGAAACAAAGAAGATAGTAACAAAAACAGCATATTCTCTGAATCCATTTCTATGAAGTATAAAAGTCCAGAGGAGGCAAATTTGCAGAGACAGAAAGTCAATGCCTGGCTGCCCATTGCTGAGAGAGAGGAAGAAATGGGCTGGCTGCTGGTGGGGACACATTTCTTTTGGGGACTGATGATGACATTCTGGTATTCAGTTACTGGTGACAGTTGCACAGATTTGTGAGTGTAATTTAAAAAACACTCACCAGGCATGGTGGTAATCCCAGTACTTGGGAGGCTGAGACAGGAGGATGCCAGGTTCATAGCCAGCCTCAGCAACTTAGGAAGGCCCTGTTTTATAATTTATAAAAAATAATAGTAATAATAAATAGGGATGGGGGCTTAGCTCAGAGGTAGAACATCCCTAGGTTTAATTCCTAGTACCATAAAAATAAGTAAATAAAAAATGAAGCAGGGCATAGTGACACATGCCTATTGTAACAGTACTTGGAGGGCTGAGATAGGAGGATCACTGGTTCGTGGTCAGCCTCAGCAACTTAGCACAGCCCTCCATGACTTAGCGAAAGCCTATTTCAAGAATAAAAAAATATAAACAAAATAGTCTCAGGGTAGGAGTAGCTCAGAGGTACAATGCTTCTGGGTTCATGCTCCAGGACCACAAAAATAAAATAACACAACAAGCCGGGCGTGGTGGCGCACGCTTGTAATCCCAGCATTCGGGAGGCTGAGACCAGAGGATCCGGGTTCGCGGCCAGCCTCAGCTACCTAGTGAGGCTCTCTGCAACTTAGTGAGACTCGGTTTCAAAATAAAGAATAAAAAATAGGGCTGGGGGTGTAGCTCGGAGGTAAAATGTCCCTGGGTTCAATCCCCAGTACCACAAAAAAAAAATAATAAAAAATAAAAAAAATAAGATAACACAACATTGCAAGACAGTAACAAGTATTTCAAGTGCGTGGAGGAATCAGAACCCTCATCCATTGCTGGCAGGATTGCAAAATGGGCAGATACTTTGGAAAATAGTTTGGCAATTTCTCAAAACCTAAACATGAGATACCACAGGCCCTAGCAATTCCACTCATAGGTATGAACCCCAGGGAAATGAAGAGATGTGTCCCCACAAATGTTTGCTCATGAATATTCATGACAGCCCCCAAAATGGAGCAGCTCAAATGTTCATCAACTGAAAAATGGATGAAAATAATGTGATACATGCATACAATGGAATATTATTCAAATAAGGAGAGGTTATAGAACTGATGTGCCTTATAGGTAAAATTTAAAAATAATAATAATAAAGTAGGGCTGGGGGGTGTAGCTCTGAAGTAAGATGCTCCTGAATTCAATTCTCAGTGCCATAAAAAGTGGTAAATAAAAAATAAATCAAGGCATGATGGCACATGCCTATAGTGCCAGTACTTGGGAGGCTCAGATAGGAGGATCCCAGGTTGGAGAACAGTCTCAGCAACATAGTCAGACCCTGTTTCAAAATAAAAAATAGGGCTTGGAAGTGCAGCTCAGAGGTAGAATGTCCCTGGGTCAATCCCCAGTACTACAAAACAAACAAATAAAAATAGAAGAATAAAAAAAATAACAGAATAAAAAGAAAAGAAAAACGAACAATGAAAAGAAACAACCCAATTTAAAAGTGGGCAATGGGTCAGAGGCATTGCTCAGTGGTCCAGCCCTTGCCTCCCACAGAGGAGGTCCTGGATCCATCCCCAGCATGGCGGGGGATTCTTCTCAAAAGCTAAGCAGAGGCCAACAGCATCCTAAAGTGTGTTGATCATCAGTCATTGGGAAAACACAGGTGAAACCACGACCAGGTACCACTGCACACCAGCTGAGACAGCTAGAGTCAAATGGAAATAATAAAGCCCGCGTGGTGGCGCACACTCCTAATCCTAGTACTTGGGAGGCTGACACAGGAGGATCGCCAGTTTGTGACCAGCCTCAGCAACCTAGCATGCCCTCCACAACTTAGTGAGAGCAAGTTTTAAAAATAAAAAAAAAGAAATAACATAGTCTCAGGTGAGGGTTAGGTCAGAGGTACAATGCTTCTGGGTTCATGCCCCAGGACCACAAAAATAAAATAACAGAACAAGAAAAGGCAGTAACAAGTATTTCAAGGGCATGGAGCAATCAGAACCCTCATCCATTGCTGGCGGGATTACAAAATGGGCAGATACTTTGGAAAACAGTTTGGCATTTCTCAAAACTTAAACATGAGATACCACAGGACCTAGCAATTCCACTCATAGGTATGAACCCCAGGGAAATGAAGAGATGTGTCCCCACAAATGTTTGCTCATGAATATTCATGAAGCCCCCAAAATGGAGCAGCTCAAATGTTCATCAACTGATAAATGGATGAAAATAAAGGGATACATGCATACAATGGAATATTATTAACTAAGAAGAGGATAAAGTACTGACTTGCGTTACAACAAGGAGAACTTTAAGAATAATATGCAAGCCAGGCCTGCATAATATAAATAAAAATTAAAATTAAAAAAACAAATAAAATAGTCTCAGGAAGGGGTAGCTCAGAGTTATCATGCTTCTGGGTTCGTGCCCAGGACCACAAAAATAAAATAACATAACATGAAAAGAGAGTAACAAGTATTTCAAGGGTGTGTACGAATCAGAACCCTCATCCATTGCTGGTGGGAATGAAAAATGCGCAGATACTTTGGAAAATAGTTTGGCGATTTCACAGAGGTTAAAGGTGAGATACCACAGGACCTAGCAATTCCACTCATAGGTATGAACCCAGCGGAATGAAAAGATGTGACCCCGAAAAGCTTGCTCATGAATGTTCAGACAGTCCCCAAAATGGAAGCAGCTCAAATGTTCATCAACTGAAAATAATGTGATACATGCATACAATGGAATATTATTCAAATAAGGAGAGGTTATAGAACTGACATGCCTTATAGGTAAAATTTAAAAATAATAATAAAAAAATAGGGCTGGGGGTGTAGCTCTGAAGTAAGATGCTCCTGAATTCAATTCCCAGTGCCATAACAAATGGTAAATAAAAAATAAAACTGGCATGGTGGCACATGCCTATAGTGCCAGTACTTGGGAAGCTCAGATAGGAGAACGGTCTCAGCAACATAGTGAGACCCTGTTTCAAAATAAAAAATAGGGCTTGGAGGTGTAGCTCAGAGGTAGAATGTCCCTGGGTCAATCCCCAGTACTACAAAAACAAACAAATAAAAATTAGAGAATAAAAAAATAACAGAATAAAAAGAAAAGAAAAACGAACAATGAAAAGAAACAACCCAATTTAAAAGTGGGCAATGGGTCAGAGGCATTGCTCAGTGGTCCAGCCCTTGCCTCCCACATAGGAGGTCCTGGATCCATCCCCAGCATGGCGGGGGATTCTTCTCAAAAGCTAAGCAGAGGCCAACAGTACCCTAAAGAGTGTTGACCATCAGCGATTGGGAAAACAGAAGTCAAACCACAACCAGGCACCACTGCACACCAGCTGAGACGGCTAGAGTCAAACAGCAATAATAAAGCCCGCGTGGTGGCGCACACTCCTAATCCTAGTACTTGGGAGGCTGACACAGGAGGATCGCTGGTTCGTGGCCAGCCTCAGCAACCTAGCATGCTCTCCACAACTTAGTGAGAGCAGGTTTTAAAAATAAAAAAAAATAAATAAAATAGTCTCAGGTGAAGGTTAGGTCAGAGGTACAATGCTTCTGGGTTCATGCCCCAGGACCACAAAAATAAATTAAAAGAACAAGAAAAGGCAGTAACAAGTATTTCAAGGATATAGAGAAATCAGAACCCTCATCCATTGCTGGTGGGATTGCAAAATGGACAGATACTTTGGAAAATAGTTTGGCATTTCTCAAAACGTAATCATGAGATACCACAGGACCTAGCAATTCCACTCATAGGTATGAACCCCAGGGAAATGAAGAGATGTGTCCCCAGAAATGTTTGCTCATGAATATTCAAGACAACCCAAAGAATGGAAGCAGCTCAAATGTTCATCAACTGATAAATGGATGAAAATAAAGTGATACATGCATCCAATGGAATATTATTAACTAAGAAGAGGATAAAGTTCTGACATGCCTTACACAAGGAGAACTTTAAGAATAGTATGCAAGCCAGGCACAGTGGCACACGCCTGTAATCCCATTACTTGGGAGGCTGAGACAGGAGGATTGCAGGCTTGAGGACAGCTCAGTAACCTAGCAAGACTCTGATTCAAAACAAAAAATTAAAAAAGAATGGAGGGTATAGTTTAGAGGTAGAAAGGCCTGGTTTCCATTCCCAGTACCATTCTGCACACACATACACAAAAATAATATTATGCAAATTGACACAAAGTAAGTAGCAACAAAGACAGCATATTGTATGAATCCATTTCTGTGAAGCATAAAAGTCCAGAGGAGGCAAATTTGCAGAGACAGAAAGTTAAGGGCCGCTGCCCATTGCTGAGAGAGAGGAAGAAATGGGCTGGCTGCTCGTGGGGACACATTTCTTCTGGGGACTGATGATGACATTCTGGTATAAAGTTACTGGTGACAGTTGCACAGATTTGTGAGTGTAATTTAAAAAACATTCGTCAGGCATGGTGGTGCACACCTGTAATCCCAGTACTTGGAAGGCTGAGCTAGGAGGATCCCAGGTTTGAGAACAGTCTCAGCAACATAGTGAGACCCTGTCTCAAAATAAAAAAAATAGGGCTTGGAGGTGCAGCTCAGGGGTAGAATGCCCCTGTGTTCAATCCCCATTAGCGCAAAATAAACAAACAAATAAGAGGATAAAAATAAAATGAACAATGAAAGGAAATAACCCAATATAAAAGTGCACATCCAGGCGTGGTAGCCCAGGCTTGTAATCCCAGGACTTGGGAGGCTGAGACCAGAGAATCTGGGTTAGCTGACAGACTCAGCTACTTAGTGAGGCCCTTCAAAAGTTAGTGAGACCGTGTTTCGAAATAAGGAATAAAAAATAGGACTCAAGGTGTAGCTCGGAGGTAGAATGCCCCTGGGTTCAATCCCCAGTACTGCAAAAAATAAATAAATGAATAAAAATAAAAGTGGGTAATGGGCAGAGGTGTGGCTCAGTGGTCCAGCTCTTGCCTCCCACCTAGGAGGTCCTGGATCCATCCCCAGCGAGGGGTGGGGGCGGGAGGCAGGGGTGAAGAGAAGCTGCTCCAAAGCTAAGCAGGGGCCAACAGCATCCGAAAGAGAGTTGACCATCAGCCATTGGGAAAATGCAAGTGAAAGTACAACCAGGTACCACTGCACACCAGCTGAGACGGCTAGAGTCAAATAGCAAGGATAAAGCTGGACGTGGTGGCTCACGCTCGTAATTCTAGTATTTGGGAGGCTGACACAGGAGGATTGCTGGGTTCTGGCCAGCCTCAGCAATTTAGTGTGCCCTCCATAACTTAATGAGAGACCTTTGCCAATATAAAAATTATAAATAAAATAGTCTCGAGGGAGGGGAAGCTCAGAGGTACAATGTTTCTGGGTTCATGCCCCATGACCACAAAAATAAGATACCATAACATGAAAAGGCAGTAACAAGTATTTCAAGGGCGTGGAGACATCAGAACCCTCCTCATCCATTGCTGGTGGGAATGCAAAATGGGCAGATATTTTGGAAAACAGTTTGGCGATTTCGCAAAAGTTAAAGGTGAGATACCACAGGACCTAGCAATTCCACTCATAGGTAAGAACCCCAGGGAAATGAAGAGATGTGTCCCCACAAATGTTTGCTCACGAATATTCATGACATGCCCAAGAATGGAAGCAGCTCAAATGTTCATCAACTGATAAATGGATGAAAATAAAGTGATACATGCATACAATGAAATATTATTAACTAAGAAGAGGATAAAGTTCTGACATGCCTTACAGCAAGGAGAACTTTAAGAATAGTATGCAAGCCAGGTACGATGGGGCATGCCTATAATACCAGTACTTTGGAGACTGAAACAGGAGGATTGCAGGCTTGAGGACAGCCTCAGTAACCTAGCAAGACTGTGTTTAAAAAAAAAATTTAAAGGGGTGGGGCATTTGCTCTGAGGTAGAATGCCCTGGGTTCCATCCCCAGTAGCCACCATTTGAAACCAACCTCAACGTCCAACCTTGGTTGAATGAACGAAGAACGTGTGTGCGTGTGTGTGTGCAATGTGTCTGCATGTGTCTGCATGTAAAGTGTGTGTGTGTGTGTGCAAAGTGTGTGTGTGTGCATGTATGCATGTGCGTGTGCAGTGAGTGCATAAAATGGAGTACTATCCCAGCACAAAGGATGGAATCCTGTCCTTTGCAACAGCATGGATGGCAGTAGAGGACTTTGAGGTCAGTGACAGAAGGCAGGGACAGAAAGACAAATGCTACACTATCTCACTCTGATGTGGACTCTAAAAGCGTTAATCTCATGGAGGCAGACAGCAGAGGCCCGGGAGGGTGGGAGGACGGTGCCGAGAAGGAGAAGCGGCCGATGAAAGGACATGGTCTCTTGGGAGGAGGAGCACGCTCCTGTGTCCTGCTGCACGGGAGGGAGACTGTGGTTAACAAGACACACAAGACTGTGGTTTCTAGACAGCTAGAAGAGAGAACTTTTGAATACTCTTGCCACAAAGAAATGACCAAAGTGTGGAGTGATGAAGCTGCTAATGACCCTGATTCGATAATCACCCAACGTATACGTGTGCTGAAATATGACATGGTACCCTATAAATATACACGAGTGTCATGCCCCATCGAAAAACAGGTAAGTGTTGCAGGGTGCCATGGTGCACACCTGTAACCCCAGTAGTTGGGAGGCTGAGGTAGGAGGATTGCAGGATCGAGGCCAGCCTAAGCAATTTAGCGAGACCGCTTTAAGATAAAACGGCTAGTGAGACCATTTTATTTATTTATTTATTTATTTATTTATTTATTTATTTATTTATTTATTTATTGCGGTACTGGGGATAGAACCCAGGGGCATTCTACCTCTGAGCTATATCCCCAGCCCTATTTTTATTCTTTATTTTGAAACAGGGTCTCACTAAGTTGCAGAGGGCCTCACTAGGTAGCTGAGGCTGACCTCGAACTTGGATCCTCCGGTCTCAGCCTCCCAAATGCTGGGATTACAAGCGTGTGCCACCACGCCCGGCTGTGAGACCATTTTAAAATTAAAAAAAATAAAGGCCAGGCATGGTGGCGCTCGCCTGTAATCCCAGTATTTGGGAGGCCGAGACCGGAGAATCATGGGTTCGAGGCCAGCCTCAGCTACTTAGTGAGGCCACCTGCAACTTAGGGAGACGATGTTTGAAGATAAAGAATGAAAAAATAGGGCCCCTGGATTCAACCTCCAGTACCACAAAATAAATAAGTAAATAAATAATTAATTAATTAAATAAAAACTAAGAAGGGTTAGAGGTGTAGCTAGGAGGTAGAATGTCCCTGGAATTGGTCCCTAATGCCAAAAGAAGGAGAAGGAAAAGGAAGAAGAGGAAGAAGAGGAGAAGAAGAAATAAGTAATTTTTCATGTAGTATAGTATAATAAAAATCATATGTAGTTTAATATGTAATATTATATCTCCATATACATGTATCATTATAATCTAGAAAATGTGTAAATAAAAATATATGGTAATAAAAATATAATAGTAATTTATAATCTAAAGTAAAATAAAATGTATAATGTAATATGGTCTAATATAAACTATGTTAATATGTAATATATCACATGTTTAAGTAAATGTAAAATATACTGTAGAGTACCTATATAATAATATATCATTAATCCGTCGGATTATATAAATCCATTGAATCTTAGCCTTTTAGGCTCATGATAGTATAAATCCATATAAATTGAATCTTAGCCTCTTAGGATCATGATAAGTAGTAAAACATTTTGACAGGGGCTGGTACATAAACACTCAGTAGGAGCCGGGCGTGGTGGCGCACACTTGTAATCCCAGCATTCGGGAGGCTGAGACCGGAGGATCTGGGTTCGCGGCCAGCCTCAGCTACCTAGTGAGGCACTCCGCAACTTAGTGAGACTCGGTTTCAAAATAAAGAATAAAAAATAGGGCTGGGGGTATAGCTCGGAGGTAGAATGCCCCTGAGTTCAATCCCCAGTACCG
>PVLC010022433.1:0-26760 GCA_004027655.1 Graphiurus murinus
CTGGGATTACAAGCATGCGCCACCATGCCTGGCTCCCTTTTTATTTTTTATTGTGAAACATGGTCTCAATAAGTTGCTGAGTGTCTCGCTAAATTATTGAGGCTGGCTTCCAACCTGTGATCCTCCTGTCTCAGCCTCCCAAGCAGAGTGGAAGTCAGACCCCAGGGAAGGGGAAGTTTGGGGAAGGGAAGGATCTTTATTGCTGGGAGAGAGGGCCCCTGTGTGCTTGCTCTGGGCAGGGACCTGGCTGCAGGATGAAAGAGAGGCTTCCACCCACAGGGGCCTGGTGGGCTGGGCATTTTTGGAAGTCCTTGGGAGCTGCTGTGTCATGGTAGACAGCCAGGACAATGGGGTGCTTTCTCTCCCTGTGCAGGAGACAGGCCCACAGACAGGGCCTGGGCAGGGACAAAGGGCCCAGTGAGGTTGGCAGTGCTCTAGGAGTAGAGGTGGGGGAGGCAGGGGAGCTGGTATGGGTCGGAACAGCCTTGGGGAGCGGGGCCCTGGCGGAGGGGTCTTTCTGGAAGGCCATCTCCCAGCTGCAGGCCCCTGGGCAATGCATGAGCCCTGCCTCTCACCCAGGCTGGGGCTCCTCACTCTGTACAACCCAGGACACACTCTGACTCCCCTCATCCCCAGGAAGCAGGACACCCTGTGGGCGAACCCCACTTCAGACACACAGGAAGGAGGCTGAGAGCTGAACTACAGGTCCAGGGCTCTGCAGAGGCAGCCACAGGGGTGGGCCCCACTCCACCACCCCAAAGAGAAGGGGCTGACCCTCCACATGAGCCAAGACAGGCCCCTTACACACGCCTGCATGCATGCATGCACGTGTGCACAGGCACACCAGACCAGGGCCTGGATTCTGGGCAGGCGAGCGCTGCTGAATCATCCTGGGACCAGCTCCCCCTTCTCCAGGAAGCCCAACAAAGCCAAGAGAAGGCTTCCGTTTCCGGCCCTGCCAGAGCGGCGAGCAGGTGTGGGGAGCAGGGCAGGATTCTAGTGCCAGGCAGCTCTGGCGATCTGGAACGCTCCTCCACTATCACAGAAGACAGTGGATGGGTGGTAACGCCTAGTGAGAGGGCTCATAACAGAAGCCTGCCCAGGCTGCCCTGGTCTTCTCCTCTCCAGGCCTCACCTGTCAGGCCCTGGGTCTTCACTCGAAATTCCAACTAAATGCCACTGCATCCCTGAACACGCCGAGTGGGCAAACACAGGCTAATACAAGATACAGAGGGGCTGGCCCTAGTATCACCCTCTTCCCTGAAGAAGCAGCTGCCACTCCTCAGTCACGCTGGGTGGGGCATGTGGGGAAGGCAGAAGGTGAGCTCCCTGGGGAGGACGGAATGTCGGGGTAGGCGGGTGGGTCTGGGAGGTCAGTGCTAGAATCCCAGACCAGCTGTTTGGGGTTTAGATACAGGGTGTGGAAGACCCAGGAGCTAGGCAGGGATGGCCTGACAGAGCCCCCAGCTCCCCCTGCACACACCTGTCCTGAACCTGTCGCTGTCTGTCTTGCCTTACTACTCTGGGTCTCTCTACACCTCTCAGCCTTTTTTTTTTTTTTTTTTTTTTTTCGGTACTGGGGATTGAACTCAGGGGCATTCTACCTCCGAGCTACACCTCCAGCCCTATTTTTTTTATTCTTTATTTTGAAACAGGGTCTCACTAAGTTTCGGAGTGCATCACTAAGTAGCTGAGGCTGGCCACGAACCCAGATCCTCCAGTCTCAGCCTCCCAAATGCTGGGATTACAAGCGTGCGCCACCAGGCCTGGCTTCAGCCTTTTTTTGGTACTGAGGATTGAACCCAAGAGTGTTCTACCTCCGAGCTACATCCCATCCCATCCCCAGCCCTTTTTTTTTTTTTTTCTGTACTAGGGATGGAACTCAGGGGCTTTCTACCTCCGAGCTACACGTATCCCAGTCCTATTTTTTATTCTTTTTTATTTTTATTTTTTTGCGGTACTGGGGATTGAACCCAGAGGCATCCTACCTCCGAGCTACATCCCCAGCCCTATTTTTTATTCTTTATTTTATTTTATTTTTTGGCGGTACTGGGGATTGAACTCAGGGGCATTCTACCTCCGAGCTATACCCCCAGCCCTTTTTTTTATTCTTTATTTTGAAACCGAGTCTCACTAAGTTGCGGAGTGCCTCACTAGGTAGCTGAGGCTGGCCTCGAACCTGGATCCTCCGGTCTCAGCCTCCCGAATGCTGGGATTACAAGCGTGCACCACCACACCCGGCTTTTATTCTTTATTTTGAAACCGGGTCTCACTAAGTTGCGGAGTGCCTCACTAGGTAGCTGAGGCTGGCCGAGAACCCGGATCCTCCGGTCTCAGCCTCCCAAATGCTGGGATTACAAGAGTGTGCCACCACGCCTGGCTCCCAGTCCTTTTTATTTTTTATTTTGAAACAAGGTCTCACTGAGTTGCTGAGGGTCTCATTAAGTTGCTGAGGCTAGCCTTGAAGCTGCAACCCTCCTGTCTCAGCCTCCCAAATACTGGGATTACAGGCGTGTGCTACCACACCAGGCTCCCTCTCTTTTTCTCCTAGCATCTGTCTCCCTGCCTCTTGGTTTCACCAGATCTTATTGACCTTTAGGGAAAGGAGTTTGAACTGCCCATGGTGGTGAACTGGAGGGCACAAGCAAAGAGAGTGTATACATGCTAGATGTGGTGGTGTGCACTTGTAATCCTAGTACTTGGGAGGTTGAGACACGAGTATCACAGGTTCAAGGCCAACCTCAGCAATTTATGAAGATCTTCAGTAACTTAGCAGGACCCTCTTTCAAACTAAAAAATAAGCTGGGTGTGGTGGTGAACTCTTGTAATCCCAGTACTTGGAAGGCTGAGACAGGGGGATCACAACCTCAGCAAGTAGTGAGATTTTCATCAACCTAGAGAGATCCTGTTTCAAAATAAAAATAAAATAGGAGCCGGGCGTGGTGGCGCACGCTTGTAATCCCAGCATTCGGGAGGCTGAGACCTGGAGGATCCAGGTTCGCGGCCAGCCTCAGCTACCTAGTGAGGCACTCCGCAACTTAGTGAGACTCGGTTTCAAAATAAAAAAAGAATAAAAAATAGGGCTGGGGGTATAGCTCGGAGGTAGAATGCCCCTGAGTTCAATCCCCAGTACCGCAAAAAAAAAAGAAAATAGGGCTGGGGGTGTAGCTCAGAGGTAGAATGTCCCTGAGTTTAATCCCCAGTACCACAAAATAAATAAATAAATAAACATAAATAAAAATTTAAAAAAAAATCAGGCTGGGAGTGTAACTCAGAGGTAAAACGCCCCATAATCCAATCTCCAGTATTTAAAAAAAAAAAAAAAAAAGAGTGCGTACATACACCCGGTAGTATGTATATACATGTGCAGGATTTGCAGCCATGATTCACCCGGGTCAAGAGGACAGACCCCTATCCTGACACTTTTCCAAAGGCTCAATTCTGTGCTCTGTGAAGAGGTCCCAGAAGAGCCTGCGCGCGCGCGCACACACACACACACACACACACACACACTCACACACTCGGTCATTCTCTCTCCGTTTCTCAGAATGACCTCACCATCTCAACCTCCGCTGACTCACACCCCCGCCGGGGGCCAGCTCAGCCTGGCCGGAAGCCTTGTCCTCCCCCCTCCCCAGCCAACTACCCCCCTTGCCCGCCCCTGGGCGCGTCAGACAGAAAGGCCGCAGCGCCCCCTGGTGGTCTCGTGAGAGTCCTGCACACCTCTCGTCCGTGTCCACTCACGCACGCGCACACGGCGCTCTCAGAGTGACGCGCCTGCACCCGCAGCGCCCTCTGCTGGTCATGGTCTGTGAGACGTACAGGTTCTTCCCTGGAACCTCCTCTCTGCCTCACTTAATTTCTCCATTTCCTGTATCCCTGTCTCCACTGCTGCCGACTGGCCCCTGACCTGCTGCGGAGCCTTCCCTTCATGCTCGCTCTCACGGCCCCTAAGACCCTCCAGAAGTTCAGAACCCAGATACCAAGGCGCCCCTTCTGCCTTCCTCTCTGGTTCCCTCCCCAGACTGAACTCTAGGTCGGCGGGGCTCTGGGGCACTCTGTCACTCTCCAGACATCCTGCTGTCCCCAAACCCACGGCTTCTTTCATCCCATGCGTGCTTACTGAGCAGCTCTTCTGTAACAGCCACTGGTCCATCATGACATCCTGGGAATTTCTGTACTGGGGATTGAACCCAAGGACCTTCTACCTCTGAGCTACACTCCCGGCTCTTTTTACTTACCTATTTATTTATTTTGGTACTGGGGATTGAACTCATAGGCATTGTACCTCCGAACTACACCCCCAGCCCCTCTTTTTTTTTTTTTTACTGTATTGGGGATGGAACCCAGGGACATTCTACCTGCAGGCTACACCCCCGGTCCTATTTTTTAAATTATTTATTTTGAAACAAGGTCTCAGTAAGTTGCAGAGTGCCTCACTAAGTAGCTGAGGCTGGCCTTGAATCCGGATCCTCTGGTCTCAGCCTCCCAAGTACTAGGATTACAAGCGTGTGCCACCATGCCCAGCTCACCCAGCCCTATTTTTTATTTTTATTTTGAAACAATGTCTTGCTAAATTGATGAGACTCTCACTACTTGCTAAGACTGTCCTTGAACCTGTGATCCTGTCTTAGCTCCTGGCATTACAAGATGCACCACCATGCCCAGCTTATTTTTACTTTTTATTTTGAAACAGGGTCTAGCCAAATTGCTAAGGCTGGCTTCCAACCTTCCATTCTCCTGTCTCTGCCTCTCAAGTACTGGTATTACAGTTGTGCAGCACTGTGCCTGGCTCTTCTCTGACCTTTGGAAGCTCATAAACATGGAAACTTAGCTGATGGCAGTGCACATCTATAATCCTAGTATTTGGGAGTCAGAGACAGGAGAATTGCAGGTTGGAGGCCAGCCTCAGCAATTTAGCGAGATCTTGTTTCAAAATGAAAAATAAATATTTGGAGCCGGGCGTGGTGGCGCACGCTTGTAATCCCAGGATTCGGGAGGCTGAGACCAGAGGATCCAGGTTCACGGCCAGCCTCAGCTACCTAGTGAGGCACTCTGTAACTTGGTGAGACTTGGTTTCAAAAAATAAATAATAAAAAATAGGGCTGGGAGTGTAGCTCGGAGGTAGAATGCCCCTGAGTTCAATCCCCAGTATCGCAAAAAATGAATAAATAAATAAAATAAATATTTGGGAGGCTGAGACGGGAGGATCCAGGTTCGTGGCCAGCCTCAGCTACGTAGTGAGGCATTCCGCAACTTAGTGAGAACCTGTTTCAAAATAAAGAATAAAAAATAGGACTGGGGTGTAGCTCAGAGGTAGAATGCCCCTGAGTTCAATCCCCAGTACTGCAAAAAAAAAAAAAAAAAAAAAAAAAAAAAAAAAAAAAAAAAAAAAAAAAAAAAAAAAAAAAAAAAAAAAAAAAAAAAAAAAAAAAAGAAAGAAAGAAAGAAAGAAAGAAAGAGAAAAAGAAATTAGGGCTGGGGTTATAGCTCAGAGGTAGAGCACCCCTGGGTTCAAACCCAGCACTACTACTACTAAATAAATAAATAGGACTGGAGGTATAGCTCAGAGGTAAAATGCCCCCTGGGTTTAATCCTCAGTACCAACTAACAAACAAACCTAAAAAACATTGAGACTCTGTCCTACGAGGCCCTGCCTGATCACACTTTCTCTCTCTCTCTCTCTCTCTCTCTCTCTCTCTCTCTCTCTCTCTCACACACACACACACACACACACACACACACACACACACACAGGCTTCAAACTTGTTTGGGTTCAAACACATCTTTCTTTATTTTCTGCTGTTTTCATGGGTTCTCCACTCTGCAAACCCATTCCCTTTGAAAAGCAAGGAGTGGGCACACTGCTCCCTAGAAATAGAGCAGACAGGATGGCTGGGGGAGAGGGTAGTTGAGGCACTTAGGGACTTATCCTCTGCCCTGAGGGAAAAACCTGAGGCCCAGGGTAGGGAGAGAGGGCCCCGGGCTGGGCAGACCTCCCAGGGATTTCCCAGAAGCCCCTGGAGGCACTGCCACCTGGGCCTGGTGGTGGGAAGAGCCCAGGGTGCGCAGGACACCTGAGGGTTAGGGGAAAGGGCAGTGCTGGGCACAGCAAAGTTCAAGGCTTTGCCCCTCTGGGACCAGGAGCAGGTCTGGAAGGAAGGGTCAGCAGTGCCTCCCAGGGCCCTGGCAGCCTCCCCTGGTGTCCTCCTGGCATCTTCGCTGGGTGCAGAGCCCGGGCCTGGGGGAACACACACACTCACCCTCCATCCTGGACTCCTCCTCCATTGCTGCTTTCGCAGAACCCACCCTCCAGGTGGGTTGCTCCTGGACCCTCGACCTTGTCAGAACACTTGCCCTGACTCTGGCACTCTACCTCTGAGCCACACCCCCAGCCCTTTTTATTTTTTATTTTGAAACAGAGTCTTGCTAGATTGCTGAGAGTCTCACTACTTATTGAGGCTGGCCTGAAGCCTGCAATCCTCCTATCTCAGCCTCCTAAGTACTGGGATTACAGGTGTGTGCCACCAGGCCTGGCCTGACTCAGCTCTAAGGAACCCAGAGTGTAGTAGATACCTCTTCTTAGACGTAGCCCTGCAGGGGACTCCAGAGCATTCAGCCAGCTTCCTTCCCTCTGGGGAGAGGGGTCATGATAATGCCAAGGTCACACAGCCAGTGGACAAGCAGAGCTGGAATTGTTTGCTTCTGAACCCCCTCCTTTTTTTTTTTGTGGAACTGGGGATTGAACCCAGAGGCATTCTAACTTCGTGCTACACCCCCAGCCCAATTTTATTTCTTATTTGGAAACAAGGTCTCACTAGGTTGATGACAGTCTCACTACTTGCTAGGGCTGTCCTCAAACCTGTGTCCTCGAACCTGGGGCTGTCCTCCTGTCTCAGCCTCCCAAGTACTGGGATTACAATCGTGTGCCACCACATCCAGCCCCTCTTTTTTTTTTTTTTTTTTTTTTTTTTTTTGCGGTGCTGGAGATTGAACTCAGAGGCATTCTACCTCCAAGCTATACCCCCAGCCCTATTTTTTTTATTCTTTATTTTGAAACCGGGTCTCACTAAGTTGCAGAGTGCCTCGCTAGGTAGCTGAGGCTAGCCTCGATCCAAATCCTCCAGTCTCAGCCTCCCAAATGCTGGAATTACAAGCGTGAGCCACCACGCCTGGCCTTTTTTTTTTTTTTTTTTCTCTTGATACTGCAGGTTGAACCCAGAGGCATTCCACCTTTGAGCTACACCCCTAGCTCTATTCTTTTTTTTTTTCTCTTAGTACTGAGGAGTGGGTTCAGGGGGATTCTACCTCCAGTTTACACCCCTAGGCCCTTTTAACTTTTGTTTTGAAACAAGATCTCATTAGGTTGTTGAGAGTCTTGTAATATTGCTGAGCTTGGCCTCGAACCTGTGATCCTCCTGTCTCAGCCTCCCAAGGACTGGAATTACAAGCATGTGCTACCATGCCCAGCTTCCCCAGCCCTATTTTATTTTGAAATAGGGTCTCACTAAGTCACCAAGGCTAGCCTTGAACCTGTGATCCTCATGTCTCATATTCTCAAATACTGGGATTACAGGTGTGTGTCACCATGTCCAGCTGACTTCTGATCCCTTCTGTTGGCTAGGACCCCCACCTGCCTCCTCCTGGCACTCACAGGCCTTCGGGGAACACAGGAGATCTGCGGAGGCTCCCAGTGACCGTTTTCCTGGCAGCGGATCAGTGGCAGGTTGCGCTGGGCCAGCCCCTCCCGGCACTGGTAGCGCAGCACCGTGTCCACCTCATAGCGCAGCTGTGGGCGGCCGAATACTTGAGCCAGGGGCAGCTCCGGTGGGGGCCCACAGGACACTGCAGGGGGGACAGAGTTAGAATAGGGAGCCTGGCTCCTTGGGTGAAGGTTCCCAGAGTTCGATGGGAAGAAGAGGGGTGGCCACAACATTTCCACCAAGATCAGGGATTCCCAGTGGTCCTAGGTAATCTGTTGTCCCTCCCTTGATCTAGAACACATCCTAGCTCCTCTGTGGCTTTGCACACTCCTGGAAATTCCATCCCCAGGGCCCTCCCGCCCTCGCCCTCACCCAGCCCCATCTTGCAGGTGTAGGACAGGTGGTAGTTGCAGGGCACGTCACTCCACTGTCCCTGGTCATGCCACACCATCACCACGCAGTTCTCTCCAGACAGGAAGTAGCTGTCGGGCTGCCCGGGGTTCCAGTTCTCGTAGAGCTTGGGTGGGTGGGTGGGGAAAGGAAACAGTGAGGGGCCCCAGCTGCATAGCACTGCGGGGATAGCCTGGGCAGGACCAGGAAGGGGGGGGGAATAAGAGGGCAGGGGCGGGAAAAGATTGCAGGCCAGGAAAAAAAGGAGAAGGAAGATTGGGGTCGGTGCTGGTGGAGGGCAGAGGTGCTTCGAGGAAGTGAACCGGACGGCGGGAGGGCCAGCCGCGGCCTCTCACCAGGGGGACGCCATCCGACCACAGGAAGTCGCCTTCGATGGTTCTGTCGTTGAGCCCGATCCACTGGTACTCCCGGTACCGATCTGCGGAAGAACCGCCCGGGAGACGGGGGCGTGCAGTGAGCTCTGCTGCCAGCAGATGGCGATCGTTCCCCGTTCCGGGCACTTCCTCCCCAAATCCCAAACCCAGCCTCCTCAGGTTTCCCAAATGGACAAAGGGACACTACTGCCATTTGGGGAAGGACTTTTTTTTTTTCTATGCTGAGGGTCTAACCCAGGGCCTCATGCATCCTAGGCAAGAGCTAACCACTGAACCACATCAAAGCACCTGGCTCCTCCCTCCCTCCTTCTTTTGGTACTGAGGATTGAACCCAGGGGCATTTTATCTCCTAGCCACACGTCCAGTACTTTTATTTTTTTATTTTGAAACAAGTTCTAAGTTGTTGAAACTGGCCTCAAATAGGTGATCCTCCTATTCGTACTTGGTGATCCCCAAAGTACTGGGATTACAGGTGTGCACCACCACACCGCCCCCCCTCCACACACAATCTTTTTTTTTTTTTTTTTGCGGCACTGGGGATTGAACCCAGGGGCATTCTACCTCTGAGCTATACCCCCAGCCATATTTTGTATTCTTTATTTTGAAACAAGGTCTCACTAAGTTGCTAAGTTTCGGAGGGCCTCACTAAGTAGCTGAGTTTGGCTGCCAACCTGCGATCCTCCTGTCTCAGCCTCCCAAGTACTAGGGTTACAAGCAAGTGCCACCACGCCCGGCTTCCCCTCACTGTTTTCTTACTGCTTCCTCCAACTTCTGAACATGGGCCAGAGGGAAGGCAGAGTTGTGGGGTAGGGGAGAAGAAAAATACCAACTCGAATAGGAAAAGAGAAACGCTGGAAACCCTTCCAACCCTGGAGTTGGGGAAAGCAGATGGAGGTAGGAAAGTGGGGTGGGGAGGGACTTGGAGGGGCTTGTGGCGACCCTGAGTGACACCCAGCTGATTCAGGGGTAATTTCCTGCAGAATCCCAACCTGCTCCTTCCTGCAGTCACGATGCCTAAGCATTGAGTGGGAAAGAGGGAGAGACTATGTGAATGAATGAATGAATGAATGAATGCGGAAAACCAAGTAAAGAGCGTAAGGGAGTTGACAGAGAGCGCCGGGGGTAAAAGCTGGTGCGTAGAGTCCCCTCCCGCTGGCCCAGCCCACTGTTGATGAAGTCCTGCTCCTCCGGCGTGCCGATGCTGGCCAGGTGCGCGCCGTGCATCCTGCACTGGGTCTCCGCTTCCTCCCAGCTCCTCCGCGTAGAAAAGTGCTTGTAGCAGGCACCCTGGAAGGCATCCCAGCCGGGGCTGCAAAAGTGGAGGCCTGGGCACAGGAGGAAAGGCCTCTTAGATTGGAGTCCCGCGCTCCCCACCCCAAGCTGGGTCAGTCTCCTAGGGCGGGACCACAGGGGCGGGACAAAGCGGCAGGAGAGCGGTGCCAAACAGCTGGTGAGGGATGGGGAGCCTGAGGTTTGGAGAGGTGCTTGGGCAGGGACATTGGCGTGTTCTCCAAGAGACAGGGACCATTTCCAGCCTGGGTCTCTTCAATTCTCCATGCTGTGTCCTTCTTCCTTCTCAGAAGAAGGGAAAGCAGTGCGTATTGACTGCCTCTTGAATGCCAGGAGTGCTGAGCACTAAGAGGACCGTGTGTGTGTGTGTGTGTGTGTGTGTGTGTGTGTGTGTGTGTGTGTGTGTGTTACTAGGGATTGAACCTCTAAGCTACATTCTACCTCTGAGCTACACCTCCTGCCCTATTTTATTTTTTATTTTGAAAGAGTCTAGCTAAGTTGCAAAGAGTCTAAGTTGCTGCAGCTGGTCTTGAATCTGCGATCCTCCTGTCTCAGACCCCCAAGCTAAGAGGCATTCTGGATCTCCTTAACAGAGGAGGTTATTGAAGGTAATGCTCAGAGGAGTTGTGAAACTTGCCTAACTTGGGGATTCATTTGAGAGAAGGTCAAAACCAATGTTCTCCCTCCCTCCTCCAGAATTAATATGCTGGGACTGGGTCCAGCTTCAGGCCAGCCCCCACCCCACGTCCCTTGACCCACTCACCAACATCGCACAGGTCCCCCCCATAGCCAGGCAAACAGAGGCACCGGACTCCCTCCTCCTCCTCTTCCTCCTCCTCCTCCAGGCACGTCCCACCGTTGTAGCAGGGATTGGGGACACAGTCACCTGAGGGGGAAAGAAGTGAGCTGGAGCAGGAAGGGGAACTCTGGGGGAGCCCAGGGGGCCCAGCCTGACCTCTCTGTCCTGGGAGCCAAGAGTTCTCCCCGGAGCCTGCTCCCCCACCCCCAGCTCATCATTGCTTAGGGGGTGAAGGCCACTGTTCAATCACCAGCATAGGCTCCGTCCGACAGAGATGGAGGGAAGTGGCCATGAAGGTACTCGGGGCCCGACCCCACTGAGGGGAAAGATACTGGACTATAAGTCACAAGGTCTGGACTCGTATCTAAATCCTGGTTCCTGTGTAAGTGTGTATGGCATTGCGCAGGGCACTTTCCCTCTCTAGGCCTGGATTAGGCCCCTCCCCCCACCCCATCTGCACCAGGTCCCAACACAGTTCTGACAGTTCAGGTGGGCTTGGTGGGTCTGGATCTGGAAGGAGAGAATTACCATAGCAACAGTGGGCTGTGCCCTCCCTGTCTGCCCTGGCACCTGATATTATTATTATTTTTTTTTATTACCAGGGGTACTCTGCCTCATTTTCCACCCCCTCCCGTGTGTGTGTGTGTGTGTGTGTGTGTGTGTGTGTGTGTGTGTGTGTGTGTTACTGGGGATGGAACCCAGGGGTATTCTACCTCTGAGCTATACCCCAAGTCCAAGCCTAATTTTATTTTTCATTTTGAAACAGGGTCTCACTAAGTTGCTGAGGGCAAGTTGCTAAGTTGCTGAAGCTGGCTTCAAACCTGTGATCCTCCTGTCTCAGTCTCCCAAGTACTGGGATTACAGGCAAGGAGGAGCTGATGACCTCAGACGGGACCTAGTAGTCACGTGGCCGAGAAGAGTGCCATTCATTCTCCCTGCTGTTCGCTGGGTGGAGTCAGCCAGCCCTGGAGATCTTAGTGGAGCTCCAGCGTGCGAGCCCCACCCCTGCACGGGCAGTGACGGCTGCCCCCACCCACTCAGCTTTCCCTGCGCACTGCCCAATCTCAGCCTGGCTTCTCATCTCACCCAGACCCTTGCCCCTCGCGGGTTTCTTCTCCCACGCTCTCTGCTTTCCCTAGCCTGACTCCATCTCTCCTCTCCCCGAGGCAGCCCTCTTATAGACCTCCACACTGTCCCAAGCCTGCGAGCTGTTCTCTGGACTTGGCGCCACCTGGCCAAGCCATCTGCCTTCTCTGGATCCTGGGTCGGGAGGTGGCTGCTCTTAGGTGCTGGAGAGCTGTTAGTCCCCCCGCCCCCCTTTTGCTCCAGAGGACCCAAAGGGAGCCTGCTCCGTGGACCAACAGTGGAGCAGGGCCCAGGAACCACGGTCCACCCTAGCAGCAGAGACCAAAGCCCACATTGCTGCGTGCCAGCCTAGCTGCAGGTCCCGCTGCCCAGCTGGGGAACAGCACAGTGCGGGGAAGCTGGAGTGCACACAGCCTCTCACTGCGATGACCTAGCTGTCTTGGGGAAAATGAATCAGCTTTTCCAGCTCCCTTCCTGCCAATAGCTTCTTCCCAGCTGGCACTACTGCTCCCCCCACCACCCCTGCCAGGGTGTTTCATTTGACCGGTGAAGCACCAGGCCCAGCAGAGAGTAGGAGTCCTGAACCCCTCCTCCCAACGCCTCCCACTCTCCTGCTTCTCTCGTCCTTTCTCTCCTTCCCATGCAGCCCTCCAAGCCTGGGGGCACAGAGCCTCTCTGTCTCAGCCCTTGGTCCTGCCACCCTGGGACACAGGTCCCACCCCTGGCTGTAAGACTTGAACCCAGGGGAGCCAGAGGACGGTGAGGGGACTCTTCTTGGGACTTTCTTGTCTTCCTCCCTCCCCTTCTTTAGGGCTAGTTGCTGTATACCACCAGAAAGCTTCTCCTTCCTCCTCCTTTCACTCCTCCTGCAGGTGGGGGTACTAAGACCCTGCAAGGCTTCCAGGGGTGCTCCTTTGCCCGGCGGCCCCCTCCCTGCCCTGCCTGGTGCTGAGCTCCAAGGCCAGCTGGGAAGACAGCCCACAGTTGAGCTGGGTGAGCCTGGGTGTGGCGCAGGAGCCCCAGCCCACCCTGGCCCATCTAGGAGGAGACCTAGGGCTGGGAGCCTTCTCCAGGGGCCTCGACTGGGAATCTTCACCTTCTGGAGCAGGTAGGGCTTCTCTCACAGAACCGAACTCTCCATTCCCTCTCCCTCCACACTCTCCCTCTTTCACCCCTTCTTTGTGTGTTCTCCAGCAGGAGGGACTTTGAGGCCCTTTGGGTCTGGGGAGGATGAAGCTATTCTTTCTGGATCAGAGGTGGTCATTAGTGTGGGGTTAGTGAAAGAGGGGGCAGCTGCAGACAGCGGTGAGAATTACTGTCCCCTGCTGAGATGCAGGGCTGGGGAATGTGGGGCAACAGGAACTGGCTCTCTGCTGACTTTCTCAGTCATGGCTCTATGAAGGAGCCACCAAGTTGGGTCAGAAATTAATAGAAATGCACAGCTCAGCGCCCCAGGCTGTGCAGGGTTTCTCCCCATCAGGAGGGAGGGACTATGACTCCCAGCACCCTGTGGAAAGACAGGTGATAACTTCTCTGGGGCAGCGTGTGCAGTCAACGCTGGGATCTCAGAAATCAGGAGGGAGGATGTAGACAGGCCTGAGGGACGGCATGGGACTGTTAGACCAGGACAGGAAAGCGTGTAAGCTAAAGATGAGGAAAGAAGAGAGAAAGAGACAGAGATATCAGAGAGCTGCCCAGGTCACACATCCATGGGATGAGAAGGGCGGACAGCTAGAGATGGAGACAGAGGGTGCCAAAGTTTGGTTACAAAGCAGTTTAATAGAGATTTATTTTCAAGGCTTGTTTTCCATGAAACAGTCGAAAAAAAAAATACTTCACAGAAGTAGTCGCTTAAGGCTCTGTGGGGTGAGGGCTCTTCTGGACCCCAGAGGGAGAGGGGTGGGGGCAGACTCCCAGGCTTCCCTGAGATCAGTGGGAGGGGGCTGGAGGAGGGGGCAGTGGAAGATGGGCCTGCCCCAGAGTTGGGACAGGCAAAATGGCACCCAAAGACCACAAGGACAGTCTGTGGGGCCAGAGAGATGGGGATCAAGGGCAGACGGTGGTCAGTGGTGGGGCTGGGGTCACAGGGTGAGGAATCAGAGAGCTTGGATGGTCGTCACAAAGTGGAGTGTCCAAGATTGGAGACCCACAGGTAGAGATTGGAAAGAGAATGAAGGCAAAGGACAGGAGAGATGGGGCAATGGCGGATTAAAGGACTACAAGTCAGGTGATCCAGAGTTGCAGAGGGGGGGAAAGGAGGAGGATAAATAGGAAAACTGAGCCCTGGACAGAGTTACCTGATGACGGGGCCACGGCCACTCCACCTTGGCTGGCACTGTCAGTGGGCAGCCCTGGCTGGGCCTGCACTGAGATTCCCGTTGGGGTGGTTCTTCCAGAGTTCTCTTCAGAGGGGGCCACCAGCTCCTGGGCACCCTCAGGAGCACGTGTAGCCGGAAGCGGGGGCGTGCCATCCTCGGAGCTCCCTGTCTCCTCACTCTCTCCTCGAAGGACCTCAGATAACTCTGGACCCCCAACTTCCTCCCCCACCTCTCTGGCCCCAGTCGAAGTGGCAGGTGGTGGGGACACTAGGATCCCCTCCCTGGGAGTGGGCAGGGTCTCAGGAGGTGGTCCACGGACAACTGGAGGCCTGGGAGCTTCTGATTTTCCATCAGGAGGTGGAGATGCGCCAGGCTGCAGGACTGCCCCCGCTAGAGGGGATGGTGACTCCCCTGCGTCCAGCTCAGTGGGGAGAGGGCTACTGAGCTCGATGGGCCATGCCCAAAGGTCCTCCTCCTCCTCCACCTCCTCCTCTTCTTCCTCCTCCTCTGTCTCTTCTTCATCCTTGTATCTCTCTTCTTCCTCCAATGCCTTATCTTCCTCTTCAGAGGACCCGGTGGGTGGTACAATGGATTGGGTTTCAAATTCTGGGCAAAGCACAAACAGTTCAGTACCAGGGACAGCAACCCCAGAATTCAAAGGAAGGAGGAAGGGGAAAGAAGCAGAAGGGGAGGGGCTGGGGAAAGTGGGGCCTGGGGGAGAGGGAAGGAGAGGGGAGAAACTGCCCTGGGAACAGGTGGCCTTTGCCCCACACTGGAAGAACTTCAACCTGAGCTACAGTATTGAGGCAATAACCAAGAAGGCTCTGCAAGCTGTCCTGAGCTCAGAAAAACACAGCTGTGGCCTCTCTCTCTCCTAGACTGTTCAGTCTCTAGTCTGTTTGGGGTAAGAAGTGGAGGAAGGAACAAGGAAGGGAAAGCTCCCAGCGGCAGCCCCTTAGTGCAAATATCCCCAGCTTCAGAGAGCCGAGGTGGAATTTACTAGAAAAGCAAAGCTTGGGAGAGGGTCAGGAGCTGCTGGGAAAGGTCAGGGCAGAACCATGCCAGCAGTGGCCCTGGCATCCACCTGGTGCTTCCCCTTCTGCCACTAGCTCCGTTAAGGTGGCAGTCTGTCTGAGTAAGGGGACCGAGTTACCTAGAAGGGTCCTGGGGGCCTCCGCTGGGTCTTCTGGAGTGGAGCTCCCACCTCCTCCATCCTCCATAATGGGAACAGAGTAGATGGCTCCTCGGGACTCACTCTCCATAGCTTCCTGCGGCAGCTGCAGTTCCTCCAATGTCTCCGTCACTGTGACAATGGCCTCCAGTCCATCAGAGGCCGGGTCGGAGGCCAGGTTGGAGGCCTCAGGGATGGTGGAGGGGTGGGCAGAGTCTGTGGTGGGAGGAAAGTGCCAGTGGGAGGCTGAATAGGCAGTTGTGTCCTCCCAGGATATGGTCTGCAGGTGAGGGCTCTGGGTGAGCCAGCTAGACACCCAGAATTCTCTTGTTCTCTCACAAACTTCTTATGGAGGCACCCTAGGACCTTGGCACCCATTCCTCAAGCATTAATCAAGTGCTTACTGTGTCATGTTAAACATTCTCCTGGGCGCTGAGGATACAGTGCAGAGTCAAGGAGCAAACTCCCAGCCCACAAGAAAATTTATATTCTAGATACAGATCATAAACAAATACACACTTCTTTTATGTGTGGGGTGCTGGGTATTGAATCTAGGGCTATTCTACCTTTGAGATATATATCACCAGCCTTATTTTATTTTATTATTATTATTATTTTTTTTTTTTTTTTGCGGTACTAGGGATTGAACTCAGGGGCATTCTACCTCTGAGATATACCCTCAGCCCTATTTTTTATTCTTTATTTTGAAACCGAGTCTCACTAAGTTGCGGAGTGCCTCACTAGGTAGCTGAGGCTGGCCGCAAACCCAGATCCTCTGGTCTCAGCCTCCCGAATGCTGGGATTACAAGCGTGCGCCACCACGCCCGGCTGCCTTATTTTATTTTTAATCTTTCTTTCTCTCTTTCATGCATTCATTCTTTCTTTCTTTCTTTTCCTGCAGATGGAACCCAGGAACATTCTACCTCTGAGCTACACCCCCAGTCCTCCCCTCCTCCATTTTTTTGAAACAAGTTCTCACTAGTTTTCTGACATTCTCATGACATTGCTGAAGCTGGCCTCAAACCTATCTCAGCCTCCCAAGTACTGGGATTACAGGTATGCACTACCATGCCCAGTTGCCCTGCTTCAAAATAAAAAATAAAAAGGGCTGGGGGTAGAATGGCCCTTGGGTTCAATCCCCAGCATCACAAAAAAGGAAAAGAAAAAAGAAACAGGGTCTCACTAAGTTATTGAGAATCTTGCTAAGTTGCTAAGGATGGCCTTGAACTTCCAATCCTCCTGTCTCAGCCTCCCAAGTACTGGGATTACAGGAGTGTGACGCCACACCTGGCTAGGATTTACTCCTTTCAAATACCCAGGTTATCCATCTAGGATGCATACGTTGTCCTCTGAAGAAGGAAACCAAAAGCAGAAAACCAATGAAACAAAGGTGGAATTGGGCTACAAAAAGCCCTGAGGATAGTCTGTGCCCAGTCAGGCGAGAAGAAAGGACAGGAAGGTATGTTCCTGCCCTCACCACCTGCTCCAGTGAGCCCTGGTCCACAGCAGACTGGCAAACCTGTGCCATTGCTGTCTCTGACCTTCCAGGCTCCCTTCAGCAATGTCCCTCCTCTCCCTACTCCTGCTCCCGCTTCTCCTCCATCCAGGAGACAGTGCTGGGCTCACAGTCTATGCCCAACTGCCCTTGAGTTCCTGCTCCCAGTGGGGAAACTGTGTCTGCCTGGCGGTATTTGGTGGTCAAGCTGATGGTTAATACTTGTGTGTGTTCGATACTGGGGACTGAACCCAGGGGCATTCTACTTCCCAGCAATACTCCCAGCCCTTTTTATTTTTTGTTTTGAAACAGGATCTCCTTAGGTTGCTGAGAGTCTTGCTGTATTTGAAGCTGCCCTCAAATCTGTCATCCTCCTGTTTCAGCTTCCCGAGTACTGAGATTACAGGCATGCACCACCAAGTCTGGCTAACCTATACCTTTAACTATAGGTTCTGGAAACCCTCTTCAGGGCATTTTAGTTAAGTACCCGAACTCAAACAGATTGTTCATTGGATTTAGAGACTGTTGGAAATGGGAACTTACACAGCAGGGCAATATATAAGAGGCAACTTTGAAACTGGAGGAGACTGGCATGGACTACCGGTGAGGAAGGAGGTGAGGCAATGCAGAGAGGTGACCACTCCCTGAGCCACACAGCTAAGTGAGACCAAGCCAGGGGGCATGCCAAGAACTAGGGCCATGGTGACAAACTAGGCACCACCCAAGATGCCTTTGGGCAAGTGGCAGAGACCCTGAGAAACTGGTCAGAGCTGGACAGGACTTTCAAGGCCAGCCTCTCCTCTTGGGGTGGTCTTGTCGTGCAGAGGGTGAGGCTCACCTCGGAAGCAGTATACATTGAAGCGGCTGTGCTTGTTGGGGAAGCCTGTCTGGTTAGGGAAGAGGAAGAGGGTCTTGACGCCAGGCAGGCCCCCACCACAGCGCTGGCTGGGGGTGACGATGGGGTACCGGACACTGCCATCAGCCAGCCAGCCGGGACTGCAGCGGTCCAGGCCACCATCCCAGGCTGCATACAGTTGGCCTGTGGTGGCAATCTCTGCACCCCTCTCCCGGCAGTATGCCCGCGCCTCCTCCAATGTCAGCTTGTCCGGAGGGGCTCCTAGGAACAGTTCTCCTGGGTGGGGAAGAGGAAGCTGGGTCACAGGGCTGCCCGGAGCCCCTGTACTCTGGGCTCCCATAGGACCTCAGGCAAGCTCCTCTGGGCCTCCTGGTCTGAGACACCAGGTCAACTACCCTACCTTATCAGGACTGTAGACTGGATAGAAACTAGAGATAGAGATCAAAAGAACCTGGCCCAACTTCCTCGCTGTGCAAAAAATCATGCACAGTCGCGACAGCAGATGGCGGAAGGGTTGTCACTCAAACTCGGTGTGCTGCCAGCTGTCTGAAGCTTGTTCAGGAGCCTGCCTCTAAGACAGCGTTCCAGAGGGGGACACTGATGGTCTCCTTACTCTGCCTGCCCCACACACGTGCACGGGGAAGGGAAAGCCCAACAGAGGAGGCACCCAGAGGACCTATGGGCGGCAGTGCTAGAGAAGGGGCTTTTCCCTGGGGACACCCGCCCTCCCAATCACCATTGAGGTCTTCGGCATAACAGTAAACATCATAGAGGTCATCCGGGTCCACCACTCCATAGTTTCGGACCCCAGGGAAGCCGTCCATATCTCCATAGCAGGCCTCTCGTGGTGTCTGGATGGGATACCTGGGGAGGGAGGGGGGGAGAACAGAGGCTGGGTACCTGTGCCTGTTGGTAGTCGGGCTGTCATCCCAGGTCCTCCCCCGCCCTCCTCAGGACAACTTTCCCCTGCATCGTCCAGCCTGATGCGAGGCAACAGGTACCCCTGGCAGAGCCGGAAGAGCCACGGCTACTTCAAAGGCAGCTGGAGGCCACGCCCACCGCCACGCCCACCTCACGGTCTGGTCGGACAGCCAGCCAGCGTCGCACTGCTCAAAGCCCCCCAGGTAGGCGGCGTAGAGCTGCTCGGGAGTGGCGATGCGGGCTCCGATGCGCGTGCAGGCCTCCTGGGCTCCAGCAAACGAGAAAGCATAGCGGGCAGAGCCCTCCCGGTAGAGAAAGACGACCCCTGAGGGGCAGAGAGGACTTCTGAGCTGGGTGATCACCCAGCACGCGTACCTCCCCGAAACTTCCCTGTACCCAATGGGTAAAGAACAAATTGCCCTCGCTCTATAGCACGAGAGACTTTTAGTTAGACTGGGGGTCGACTTTTCTCCGCTTGAAAAGAGAAAGGAGGTAGCAAAGGCCTGGGACTCCTCACTCCTGTTCTTCCAACTCAGATGTGCTTTCCGGGTGCGCTTGAGCGCCCTCCTCATACTGTGGGCTCCCAGGACAGGGGTCCTCCCCTCTGTCCCTCCCTCCAGGAATCTCTCTCTATCCCTAGGCTCTTATTTATTTTTATTTTTATTATTTTTGGTGGTAGTGGAGATTGAATCCAGGGACATTCTACCTCCGAGCTACACTCCCAGCCCTTTTTACTTTCTATTTTGAAACAGGGTCTCACTATATTTGCTGAGGGTCTTGCTAGGTTGCTGAGGCTGTTCTCAAATCTGCGATCGATCCTCCTGTTTCAGCCTCCCAAGTACTGAGATTACAGGCATGCTCCGCAGCGCTCTCACCTTTGACCTTGACCTCCACAGTGTCGCTGCTGTCATCGATGCCGTGCTGGACCTCGCAGCGGTAGATGCCAGAATCGTTGGGCCGCAGCTCGCTCAGCACCAGGGAGACATCGGTGAGCGACGCGGGGTAGGCAGGCAGCGCCACGCGGAACCGATAGGCCTCATTCACCTTGACGCGCAGACCCCGGGCCACCAGCACCTCCGCCTCCCGGCCCCCGGCCAGGAAGGTCCACTTGACCCGCGGAGAGCCCAGCACAGCCCGGCGGCTGGGCGGCGGCCGCAGGTAGTGGACATGGCACGGGATAGTGAGGTCGCCGCCCAGGACACCCTGCAGCGGCGCGGCGCCGGCGATCCGCACGTGGAAGGCGCGGTCCTCTGTGGGTGGGCGGGCAGACGGCTGCAACGGGCGCTTGGACCCACCGGGTCCCCAGCAGGTCTCTAAGCCAAGCCCCAGTTTCCCGGGCCACACCCTGGGGCTTCCCACGTCGACCCCCAGGGCCCCACCTGCGCCTGCGGGACCAGGTCCTCCAGGCCCGCCCCGATGGAAACAGCCTCAGAGTCCCCAGCTCCCAACGGGACGCCTGGGTGCTCTGTTTTCCAGCCCACAGAATCTCCTTCAGGGGTTTCCCCAGTTCTACCCTCCCTCCTTCCCGCTCCATTCATCTCACCCCAGAGCCTCTCCATCCTCCAGCCCAGGGGCCCCAGCCAGCCCTACCCCCCACAGCTTCCCCACTTACAGGAGCCCACAACTCAGCCAGCTTTCCAAGTGTCCCTTCCCTACACCCTTCCCACAGTATTCCAGGCTCCATCTTCTCCCTGAGCCCCCCTGGCTGCAGTAGCTGGTTAGGGCTGGAAGAGAGGCTATCCTGTACCACAGGGGGGAGGCAGGAGGGAGACCCAGAGAGGACTCCCAGTGGGGCAGCTTACCTGAGCTGTCCCCTCCCAGGACATGAGCTAAGGCTTCAGGGACCTGCATCAGGGCCAGGGTGGCCAGCAGGCCTGCCGGAAGGAGAGGGGCCATGCTGCAGGTGGACAGAGGGACTTGAGGAGGAAAGAAGAGGTTAGACTTCAGGGTGAACTTCCCCCAGCTCCCTCAGTACCCACATGTGTCACACATACCCTAGACCCAGAAGCTTGCTGTCTCTACCTGGCCATTAACTCTGTTTCAGATCCCTGTCTCCCTGCCAAGGGATTCCTCCTCAGAGAAGCCCTGTGCATCCAATCAACTCACTGTGTGACCTAAACTAAGTTCCTACTCTCTCTCTCTCTTTTTTTTTTGGCAGTACTGGGGATTGAACTCAGGGGCATTCTACCTCCGAGCTATACTCCCAGCCCTTTTTTTTATTCTTTAGTTTTGAAGCAGGGTCTCACTAAGTTGCGGAGGGCCTCACTAAGTAGCTGAGGCTTAGCCGGGGGTGGTGGTGCATGCTTGTAATCCCAGTACTTGGGAGGCTGAGATGGGAGGATCTGGGTTCTCAGCCAGCCTCAGCTACTTAGTGAGGCTCTCCGCAATTTAGTGAGACCCTGTTTCAAAATAAAGAATAAAAAAATAGGACTGGGGGTATAACTTGGAGGTAAAATGCCCCTGAGTTCAATCCCCAGTACTGCAAAAAAAAAAAAGTAGCTGAGGCTGGCCATGATACCGGATCCTCTGGTTTCAGCCTCCCAAGTGCTGGGATTACAAGTGTGAGCCACCACACTTGACTGGACCTTTGTTTCTTACTTGCAAAAGAGAACCTTTAGCCGGGCGTGGTGGCGCACGCTTGTAATCCCAGCATTCGGGAGGCTGAGACGGGAGGATCCGTGTTCGCGGCCAGCCTCAGCTACCTAGTGAGGCACTCCGCAACTTAGTGAGACCCAGTTTCAAAATAAAGAATACAAAAAAAGAGAACCTTTGACTACCACCTCACAAGTTGTAGTAAGGCTTTGTGCTTTGAGAGTGTTTGAGATTAAAAACAGACAAAAAGAATCCCAGTACAGGACTGAGGATGTAGCTCAGTGGTAAAGCACACTTGCCTACCATGTGCAATTGCAAGGCTCTGGGTTCAATCCCCAGCACACCCCCCCCCCCCGCCCGCACGCACACACACACACTGTACAAATGCACAGCATAAGGTACACAGTAGGAGTTCAGTAAATGCTCATAACATAGCATGAGTGGTAGGTACTGTTCTACAGTTGGCCTTCTGTATCCATGGGTTCCACATCTGTTCATTCACTGCAGATAGAAATATTCAGTAAAAGCCAAGTGTGGTGGCACATGCCTGTAATTCCAGTACTCAGAGGCTGAGACAGGAAGATTACAGGTTTGAAGCCAGCCTCAGTGATTTAGTGAGACTCTCAGCCACTTATTGAGACCCTATTTCAAATTAAAAAATTTTAAAAAGGGGCGAGGGGTGTAACTCAGAGGTAGAATGCCCCTAGGTTCAATCCCCAGTTTAAAAAAAAAAAAAGCAAAGAAATATTTTTTAAAAAATTGTACTTTTCTTGGTCATTATTCTTTAAATAGTATAATATAATATCATAGCATTTTTTTTTTGTGTGTGTGTGTGTGTGTGTGTGTGTGGTACTGGGAGTGGAACCCAGGGGCATTCTACCTCCAAGCTACACCCCCAGACCTATTTTATTTTTTATTTATTTAATTTTTTTTTGTGGTACTGGGGATTGGACTCAGGGGCATTCTACCTCCGAGTTACACCCCCAGCCCTATTTTTTATTCTTTATTTTGAAACAGGATCTCACTAAGTTGTGGAAGGCCTCACTAAATAGCTGAGGCTGGCTACGAACCTGTGATCTTCCTGTCTCAGCCTCCCCAGGACTGGAATTATAAGTGTGGGCCACCATGTCTGGCATATCATAGCATTTATATTGTAATAGGTATTAGAAGAAATCTAGAAGCCGGGCGTGGTGGCACATGCTTGTAATCCCAGCATTCGGGAGGCTGAGACCGGAGGATCCGGGTTCGCGGCCAGCCTCAGCTACCTAAGTGAGGCACTCCGCAACTTAGTGAGACCCGGTTTCAAAATAAGGAATAAAAAATAGGGCTGGGGGTATAGCTTGGAGGTAGAATGCCCTGGAGTTCAACCCCCAGTACCGCAAAAAAAAAAAAAAAGAAGAAATCTAGAGATGACTTCAGATATACCAGAGGGTGCACATAGGTTATATGCAAATAGTGTGCCACTTTATGTAAGGGACTTGAGCATCTACAATTGGGGATGGACCAGGGATCCTAGAATCGTACCCCCTAATACTGAGGGACATCTGTACTTGGAATTTCACCTGCCCTCCCACAGCCTCCTTCCTCACAGCAGCACCCCCAGCCCCCTCAGCTGTTCCCTCCTCCTTTGGTACCCCACCTGGGCTCCTCCAGGAGGGGCCTTTTTTTTTTTGACTACAGATTGAACCCAGGGCTGTTCTACCTCTGAGCTACACCCCCAGTCCTGTTTTTTTGTTGTTGTTGTTTTTTTGCGGTACTGGGGATTGAACTCAGGGGCATTCTACCTCTGAGCTATAACCCCAGCCCTATTTTCTATTCTTTATTTTGAAACAGGGTCTCACTAAGTTGTGGAGGGCCTCACTAAGTAGCTGAGGCTGGCCACGAACTCAGATCCTCCCATGTCAGCCTCCCAAGAACTGGGATTACAAGTGTGGGCCACCACGCCCAGTTCCCTTTTTATTTTTGAAACACGATCTCACAAGCTGGGCTTGGTGGTGAATGCATGTAATACCAGTGCTTGGGAGGCTGAGACAGGAGGATCCCAGGTTAAAGGACAGCCTCAGCAAGTAATGAGACTCTCATCAACCTAGAGAGCTCCTGTTTCAAAATAAAAATAAAATAGGGCTAGGAGTAGAGCTCAAAGGTAGGATATCCTTGGGTTCAATCCCCAGTACCAAAATAAATAAACAGGGTCTTGCTAACTTCCTGAAGCTGGCCTCTATACTGTGATCTTCCTGTCTCAGTCCCCCAAGTACTGGGATGACAGGCGTGTGCCACATGGGTAGGGTGGGCTGGGGAGGGCCTCTTGAACCCAGGCAATACACGCTCTCCCAGCCCATCCCCTCCCTTACCTCCTCCCACCATGGCTTATAAGGAGACTCTTCTCTCTCAGCCCCAGCATCCCCCTCCTTGGCTGCCCCTCGAGTCTGCCTCCCAGCCATTCCTTTCTGCCTGGCACCGGCTTTCCCACCGGATCTCCTGGCTCAGAAACCAGCTGGGACAAAGCCCCTGTCTCTGCCAGTCTGGCCTCCATCCAGCCTCTCCCTTCCCCCACCCTACCTTTTGTGAAGGCACCAGACTGGGGGTGGATGAGAAGGGACAGAGTAGATGGGAAGGACCCCCCCACCCCTGGCTGTCAGAGCTCCAGAACCCAGAGTATTCTTCTGAATATCTCAAAGTACTTATACTCACATAAGAGCAAAGGAGACTAATAACTCAGAGAGGAACCCAGCAGACCCCTGGGGCCCCAGCAAAGCCAAGCCTGGTGCAAGGCCAGGGTGCCCTCAGGAGGGAAGGCTGCAAATCCAGTGTCCAACATCATCTTTAAGCATCAGGCTAGACTTAGAAGAAAATGGGAGGCAGGTGAAGTGGTGCATGCCTGTCATCCCAGTACCTGGGAGGCTGAGACAGAAGGATCGCAGGTTCGAGGCTAGCCTCGGCAACTTAGTGAGACTGTTTCAAAATAAAAAATAAAATCCCAGTACTTGGGAGGCTGAGACAGGAGGATCACAGGTTCAAAGCAACTTAGTGAGGCTTTGTTTCAAAGTAAAAAATAAAAAGCTCAGGAGGCCGGGAGTGGTGGCGCACACTTGTAATCCCAGTACTTGGAAGGCTGAGACAGGAGGATCCCGTTCATGGCCAGCCTCAGCTACTTAGTGAGGCACTCAGCAACTTAGTGAGACCCTGTTTCAAAATAAAGAATAAAAAATAGGAGTGGGGGTGTGGCTTGGAGGTAGAATGCCCCTGAGTTCATTCCCCAGTACCGCAAAACAACAACAACAAAACTCAGGGGAATGCCCCTGGGTTCAATCCCTAGTACCAAAAATAGAAAAATATGGGGAGCCAGGTCTGTCACAGAAGAGGCCTATGATGCAGCAGGAGGTATGAAGGTTAGACTGCGGGCAAGACTTCCTAGATAGCAGGCTTATTCTCACTGGCTGCTCACTCCCACTGCAGGCCCACTGTTCAACCTCCATCTTGCCTGCCCTCTCAGGCCCTGCTTCATACATGTCCCTTCATTCCTGAGCCTGAACTGATGGGAAATTTCCCTCTCCTCCCAGATCCTGCCAGGCTAGGCTCCCTGCCTCCTCACTGGTGGAGCCTCCATTTCCCGAATAGCACTGGGGGCAGCACGGGGGGAGAGTGGCAAAGCCAGGTGCCCGGGGCTTCTCTCTGACCTGAGGGGAGGTTGTCGGTGGGGCCCGATCAGAAGATGCTGAGACCAGTCGAGAGCACTGAGGCAGCTAGTGCCTGCCCAGTGGTGCCAGAGAGAACGTTTGCCATGCATCTGAGCCTGGCCAGGGCCCTTCTTGGCACCCTCTCGCCAGGAAGAGGTGCTCAGGGACCTGGATCCCAGCTTTCTGACAGGTGACCCAGAACCCTTCTAGTTGAAGCTACTTGGGGGTGACAGCCTGGACCACCCAGTTCATTCTGAGGCGGGGGGAAGAGGGTCAGAGACCAGTGAGGACCTGGAGTGCCGGAATATGGAGGGCAGCTCACCCCACCCCTAAGAGCGGGAGTCACCAGCCAGAGGGGCCAAGAGGGGAGTGCCGGCCTCAGAGAGCTCCGCCTCTCCTCTCTCCAGGGTCACACTGGGGCCAAGGTCTTGGTGTGACAAGGAGCCTGAGCCCAAGGAAGCCCATCTGGCACAGACTGGGAAGCCAGGGTCCCAGGGCTCAGCTGTCACACACCTGTCTGTCTGTCTGTCTCTCTCTCTCTCTCTCTCTCTCTCCTGTGCCAGCTCCGAATCTCTGGTTTCTCTGCTGACCATGGAACGCCATCTCCCTGCAGGCTCCTCATAGCCAATGCACAGAGAATGGACAGCAGGCTGTGTTGTGCACCTGCGCACATCGCGACCTCCGTATTGGGTGCCCACCGAGCAGCATCACAGGTCTGCCCCGCAGGACCCATACAAGAGTGTGCTCCAGAGCGTGGGCCCCAGCAGGAGGGGAGCTCTGGGTCCTCCGCTCATCGGTTCTGTGAAGAACAGCAGGAACCTGCACAATGCCAGTGAGGCCTAAGGGCCTGGAGGAATAATTGCACCAATCATATAAATAGTCCTATTTATTGCAAGAACAACTAATAATAGTATTTATTAGCAATGTCCCCAGCCAAGCTGTTGCAGATTCTCCTAGTATGAAGTCTGAAATGTGGGCCATGGGGTTCCCAGGGCTCAGTTAGCTATAACAACAGTCCAGGTGGGTCTTTTGGGAACACTTCTCTGATCTGACCAGTGTTGTCTGGAATCTAAGTGATGTAGATATTAACGGTGCCCTCAAAATTGATGTCAATCTCTCTCTTTCTCTAGTGGGGATTGAACCCAGGGGCATCTACCTCTGAGCTACACTCCCAGCCCTTTTTATTTCTTGTTTTGAAACAGGGTCTTAGCTGGGAGTGGTGATGCATGCTTGTAATCCCAGTACTTGGGAGTCTGAGACAGGAGGATGACGGGTTCGGGTTTCGGGTTCGCAGCCAGCCTCAGTTTCTTAGTGAGGCCATCAGCAACTTAATGAGACCCTGTTTCAAAATAAGAAAGAAAAATAGGGCTGGGGGTGAAAAGAAAAAGAAAAAAGAAACAGGGTCTCACTATGTTGCTGAGTATCACTACATTGCTGAGGCTGTCCTTGAACCTAAGATCCTTACCTCCCAAATACTGGCATTACAGGTGTGTGCCACCACACCCCATGGGATGTCAATCTCTTGGTCTTGTTAGAACCAGACATGGAGAGCTGCTGGGATTAGAAGGGCATGTGGAGAGGCCTGGGGTAGGAAACTGCCCACCTCCTGGCAGGATTGTAAAGGGACGAAGGGTACCCCAACCCCAGCCAAGAGTTCCTGCTCATCTGCCCTAGCCAGGCCCCCTTCTAAACGCTCCCCAAGGAGAACCTCAACTGTAACACAAATACTGTGTTCCCTTCATTATGCTGCCCGAGGTCAGTTAACTTGCTCAAGGTTGCACAGTAAGTTAGTGCCAGAGTTGGGAGCCCAGCTCCAGAGCCAGCCCAGCCACCATCCTGCCCGCCCCATTGGCTGTCCTGCGAGCTCCCGGAGGTGGCCCTCAGAAGGCTGGGATGCCCAGGCAGGCCTCGGGCAGGGGCAGATCCACCGCCACTGCCTCGACCAAGACAAGGACAAGGTCACACCCCCCCCCACACACACACCGGAGCTCTCAACAGGAGAGAAGGGTGTTCCCGATGGGGGCGGGGGGGGGGAGGAGAGGCAAGAGGAGAGAAGAGAGAAGAGAA
>PVLC010022434.1:0-26770 GCA_004027655.1 Graphiurus murinus
CCCCAACAAAACCAATCCTGGCTCCCAGCCAGTCCTGCTTCCTGCCTCAGTTTCTCTGCTCCTGTCTTCTCCCTGCAGACTGTGGCTGTGTCCATGGTCTGTGTGACAACCGTCCAGGCAGCGGGGGTGTGTGCCAGCAGGGCACATGTGCACCTGGCTTCAGAGGCCGCTTCTGCAATGAGACCCTGAGAGACTGTGGGCCTGCAGGCTTGGCCCAGCACTGCCACCTGCATGCCCGCTGCATTAGCCAGGAGGGCGTCGCCAGGTGAGGACTCCTGCTCCTTCTCTGCCAGGCTACAATCTTGTGCATTGGTAGACTCAGCCTCTAGCCTCTTCCTGAGACTCAAGGAGGCCCCTCCTTCGCCCACATCCAGGTGTGTCTGTCTGGATGGCTTCAAGGGCGATGGCTACTCCTGCACACACAGCAACCCCTGCTCCCACCCAGATCGTGGAGGCTGCTCAGAGAATGTCAGTTTCTTTGCCCCTCCCTTGATGCTTGGACCCTGGAGCCAGAGAGGGCTCCCTGCCCTCTACGTGTGGCCCCACATTCCTGAGTCATTCATCCATGGCTCTCACAGGCTGAGTGTGTCCCTGGGGACCTGGGCACCCACCACTGTACATGTCACAAAGGCTGGAGTGGAGATGGCCGTGTCTGTGTAGCCATCGATGAGTGTGAGCTGGACACTCGAGGTGGCTGCCACACCGACGCCCTCTGCAGCTACGTGGGCCCTGGGCAGGTGAGGCACGGCAGGGTGTCCAAGGGCCTCAGTTTCAGGAACATCTGCTTTAAGCCCAAACTGGGGATCTGGAACCGTAGACGAAAATGAGGGTCATGCACTCTGAGATTGGCTTCCTGTGTGTTAGCAGGTACCTGTTGTGAGCCAGTCCCTATTCTAGACTTAGGTAGGGATTGTGATGCTGAGCAAAGCAAAAAGAGACCCCTTCCCATGGGAATGAGATCCCAGAGTCTTTAGACTCATGGAAATATAGCTCTGGAACTTTGCTCTTTCCGATGCTAGTGGCAGGCTCTTTGAACCTAAAGTCTTCCATGGGAAGCATTTCAAGCCTGGTAAACCCAAGTTCTCAAAGTCATTTAAGAATGTGTGATGTTTCCGGGTGTGGTGGTGCACACTTATAATCCCAGTACTTGAGGAATTGAGGCTTGCAGGTTAACAGCCAGCCTCAGTAACTTAGTGAGGCCCTATTTCAAAATAAAGAATAAAATAGGGCTGGGGTGTAGCTCAGAGGTAGAATGTCCCTGGGTTCACTCCCCAGAACCACACATACAAAAAGTCTGATGTGCCACTTGGGAAGCCAGGCCTGGCTGGTTCCGAGTCAGCCTCTGCATGGTCCAGGTTTGTGCAAGGACCCGTAGCCCTATTGTCCAAATTCATAGTGGCCTCTGGGCCACCAGCCCATGAGTCCTTGGCAGGAAGAATAGATAGGTCTAAGGGCTGAAGCTCTTAACTCCCTCAGCAGTCTTAACATTCAGAGCTGAGATTTTGAGTGAGCAGGCTTAGATGCCTCCAATTTTCAAGTGAGGGCCACTGAGATCTTGGCAGGGGTGGGGGTCCCATTGCTCACTCTCCTACAATGTGGATAAGGCCAAAAGCACTAGCATATAGTGGGAGGGACTGGAGCCACTGAACAGAGTGGCAGGGAGACAGATGGAACCCGAGCTGCTGTCCCTGGGGATGGCCTTGGCAGACACCAGCCCACTTGCCACAAGCTTCTGACCTCAGTGTTCCTAGCAGGGCTCTGAGTGCAGGGGCACTTCCCTCCTGAGGCCATCATTTCCTCAGCCTCCTCCTGAGAGCCTGTCTCCCTGGGGACGTCAGTCTCCCCATCTGGAGCACAGATCTCCAAGGACAGGGAAGGCTGGGAGAGGCATTTTGGGGTCTGAGCTGGCACCCAGCAAGGGGAAGAGGGTAGAGGAGGAGGGGGTTGGATGCTCACAGAGAAACAAGGTCTTCTCTTCCCTGACCTCCTTCAGAGCCGATGCACCTGCAAGCTGGGCTTCGCTGGAGATGGCTATGAGTGTAGCCCTATTGACCCCTGCAGGGCAGGCAATGGTGGCTGCCATGACCTGGTGAGAAGGTGCCCAGGGTGCAGGGCTCAGAGCTGGGGAGGCTATCAGGGGTGGGCATGGCCGTCTCCTCTCAGGATCGGGATCTTTCTCAAGCCCCAAATCCAACCCTGTCACTTCCTCTCCCAATCACAGGACAAAGCCTTCATGCTTCCCCATGGAGGCCTAGGCCCCAGAGGGTCAGCCCAGCCCTGCTTCCTCTCTTCTGCCCTGTCCCAGCCCCTGTTCCTTGTTCCTCTGACCACCCCAAGCTCCTCAGTGTCCCCTGACCTTGCTCTGTCCCATGCCACAGCACCTCCTATTCTCAGAGCCTCCCTTTGACCTGGCTAGCTCCACTTGCTCTCCATTTGCCACCAGGGCTGCCTCCTCCCGGGCTCCCCTCCCACTGTCGTCCATGTCAGATGCTCAGTGATCTTGGGGGCAGGGTTAGGCCCACTGGGGGTGCTTCATGAATGCAGGCAGGGTGGCTGGAGAGAGGTGGTCTGGCTGGGTGAGGCGACAGGCGAGGGCAGGGGGTGGGTGACAAGGGGGGGCCAAGGAGGTGGAGGATGGGTGGTATTTAGCTTACCGTTTCAGTGCTGAATAGAGGGCCCTGTCTCTCTGCTTCCCACCCCACCAGGCCACCTGCCGGGCAGTGGGGGGAGGTCAGCGGGTCTGCACATGCCTCCCTGGTTTCGGGGGTGATGGCTTCAGTTGCTATGGAGACATCTTCCGGGTAAGTGGCATGCAGACTCATTCTCTCTTCCCTGTGCCTGGGCAGAGGGAAGGGATGTGCCTCAGGTGGAAAGGTGGCACTCGAGGCCCTTTGGGAGGGGCTTGAGTTAGGCTCATGACCTCAGCTCTCTCCCCTCCTTAGGAACTGGGGGCAAATGCCCACTTCTCTGCCTTCTCCCAGTGGTTCAAGGTAGGGTAGGGCAGAATGCTGGGGCTGGGACCCAGGAGGCCTTCCTGGATGCAGCGGTGCCACCTGACAGTGCCAAGAGGTGGAGGTGGGGGCTGGCCTGACATGCCGCTCCACTGTGTGCAGAGTGCTGGCGTCACTCTTCCTGCTGAGAGCCGAGTTACAGCCCTGGTGCCCTCCGAGTCTGCCATCCGTAGGCTGAGCCCTGGGGACCAGGCCTTCTGGCTGCAGCCGAAGATGCTGCCACACCTGGTCAGGTGGGCAACCGTGACTGGGCTAGGCCACAGGAGGGGCTTCTGTGTGGGACCTGGGCATTCCCCAGAGAGGCTAGAGGATTGGGTCCTCTCTGCCTGGCATCATGTGCCTATTGGGGAAGGACCCAATTCCAAGGGTCTCTGTATGTTACACTAACCTGGTTCCATGCCCCCTAACTGTGCCCCCTCAGGGCCCATTTTCTCCAGGGAGCCCTCTCTGAGGAGGAGCTGGCCCGGCTGGACGGGCAAGATGTGGCCACCCTGAACCCCACCATGCGCTGGGAGATTTGCAACATCAGTGGGGTATGGAGTGAACCTAGGGCAGAAGAAGGAACCTGGCAGGGCATGGGGGGGGCTCAAGGATGAGACTGGAGTCCCCTCGTGCTGTTGAGAGCTGGGCTCCAAGGGTGTGCTCCGGATAGAATTGTCAGCAGCAATTGCCCCGAGAGGGGCTGTCTCCGCCTGTACATGTGCATGTACCCGTCCCTCTCGTCATGGGCCCGAGTGAGGGTCTGTGTGCCCATCTGAGAACCTGAGTCTGAGCGCTATGGGCCAGGCTGGGGTACTAACCACCTGCACTGTGTTCCATCTGCTGCCTTTCAGAGGGTATTTGTGCACAATGCCAGCGTGGATGTAGCTGACCTCCTTGCCACCAATGGTGTCCTACACATCATCAGCCAGGTATGGCAGAGGGAGGGTGTGTACAGAGAACCTCCCAGGTGGGCCGAGAGGCAGTGATAAACTGACCGGCCTTTCATGCTTCACACCAGGTCTTGCTGCCTCCTCGAGGGACTGTGCAAGGTGGACAGGGGCTGCTGCAACAGCTGGACCAGGTGCCTGCCTTCCGCCTCTTCGGGAAGCTGCTGCAGGTAAGGGGGGCCAGCAAGAGGGGTTCCTGCTCAGGAGTCCCCTCCCCCAGGTCTGGAGGGGGCTGGCCAGCCCACCCCTCACCCCTGTTGCTGTCCCTAGCATCACAAGTTGGTGCCCCAGATCGAGGCCGCCACTGCCTACACCATATTCGTGCCCACAAACCGCTCCCTGGAGGCCTTGGGCAATGGCAGCAGCCTGGTGAGGTCCCAGGGACGGGGGTGAGCAAGGGTGAAGGGTGAAGGGTGAAAGGTGAAGGGTGAAGGGGAGCCACCATGCGAAGGCAGGGGACACCGTGGGAACAACAGGATGTCTGGGACCCTTAGGAATCCTGAAACCCTGCCCCCACTCCTGCCCCCCAGGATGCAGACACAGTGAGACACCATGTGATCCTGGGCGAGGCGCTCTCCAGGGAAGCCCTAGGGAAGGGGGGACACCGCACCTCCCTCCTGGGCCCTGCCCACTGGCTCGTCTTCTACAACCACAGTGGCCAGGTTTGAGAGGCAAGGGGCAAGGAGACCCTTCCCCTGGGAACTCTGCTCTTGAAGACTCTTCTCGTGCGAGCTCCTCCCCTTAGGAGCCTGTAGCCCTCCCCAGCCCTGGAGTGTGTCCTGGCCTTAGACCCCCCAAAGTGAGGGTGGGGGTACATGTTCAACTTTCTGTTCCACTTCCCAGCCTGAGGTGAACCACATGCCGCTGGAAGGCCCCCTGCTGGGGGGCCCTGGCAGTTCCCTGTTTGGCCTGGTGGGTGTACTGACGGTGGACTCAAGCCGCTGCCTGCACAGCCATGCAGAGGCCCTGCGGGTGAGAGGCTGGGGCTGGAGGAGGGCAGAGGGGCAGTAAGAGTGGGGGGCTAAGCCGGGCGTGACAGTGCATGCCTGTAATCCCAGTACTTGGGCGGCTGAGACAAGGAGTATTGCAGGTTCAAGACCAGCCTCAGCAACTTAGCAAGACTCAGCAACTTAGCAAGACCCTGTTTCAAAACATACAAACAAGCTGGGCATGGTGGCGCACCCTTGTAATCCCAGTGCTTGGGAGGCTGAGACTGGAGGATCCGAGTTCGCGGCCAGTCTCAGCTACTTAATGAGATTCTCCGCAACTTAGTGAGGCCCTGTTTCAAAAATAATAAAAAATAGGGGTATAGTTCTGAAGTAGAATGTCCCTGAGTTCAATCCCCAGTACTGCAAAACAAAAAACAAAAAAATACAAACAGTTGGGCATGGTGGTGCATGCTTGTAATCCCAGGATTTGGGAGGCTGAGACAGGAGGATCCGGGTTTGCAGCCAGACTCAGCTACTTAGTGAGGCCCTCACAACTTAATGTGATCCTATTTCAAAATAAGGAACAAAATATAGGGCTGGTGTTGTGGCTCAGAGGTAGATGCCCCTGGGTTCAGTCGCCAGTACCCCAAAAAGCAAGAAAGCAAACAAACAAACAAAAAGGGCTGGGAGCCGGGCGTGGTGGCGCACGCTTGTAATCACAGCATTCGGGAGGCTGAGACCAGAGGATCCAGGTTCACGGCCAGCCTCAGCTACCTAGTGAGGCACTCCACAACTTAGTGAGACCCTGTTTCAAAATAAAGAATAAAAAATAGGGCTGGGGGTATAGCTCGGAGGTAGAATGCCCCTGAGTTCAACCCCCAGTACCGCAAAAAAAAAAAAAAAAGGGCTGGGAAGGTATAGCTCGGAATGCCCCTGGGTTCAATCCCCTGTACCACACACACACAAAAAAGTATGGGGCTGCAGGGCACTGTGGCACTCACCAATATCGCAAGTAACTCTAGAGGCTGAAGCAAGAGATTGCAAGTTCAAGGCCAGCCTCAGCAATTTAGTGAGACCCTGTCTCAAAATTTCATAGGGGTGGGGGATACTGGGGATGTAGTTCAGTGGCAGAATGCTCCTGGATCCAACCCCAATATTGAAAAAATGGGGGGCTGGTTGGCCTAGCTGGCCAAGTGGAATGCTTGGTCAGCCTGCCCTGGACGAAGGATGGTGGACTTGGGAGTCCCACCTGGCTCACCTGATACTCTGCTCTTCCCCACAGGAGAAATGTGTGAACTGTACCCGGAAATTCCGCTGCACTCACGGCTTCCAGCTGCAGGTGAGGCTAGGCTTGGTGGAGGCTGGGCCTTCTTAGAGGAGGATCACCGCTCCCCAGGAGCACACGGCCCAGGCGTGTGGACCTGGAGTGGCACAGGAAGCCAGCCTCCCTGACCAAGGCCCAGAGCCCTGGCTTGGCCTGCATAGGGCCTCATGCAGACTGGTGGCCTGAGGTCTCTATCCTGCCTGCCTCCCTCCCCCGCAGGTATCTGGCTTGGCCCTTCTCTGCCTCATCTGCTATCCTGCACACACCTGGATACCTGTCCCTGCCCAAGCCACTGGTTGACCCCTCCTGCCTGTTCCTGTTTCCAGGACACACCCAAGAAGAGCTGTGTCTACAGATCTGGCTTCTCCTTCTCCCGGGGCTGTTCTTACACATGTGCCAAGAAGATCCAGGTTCGTCCTGAAATGCTATACCCCAAGGCTTCAGTCAGGGAGAAGGCTGTGGGAGTGGGGGGCCCAAGGGTGGAGCTGGGTCTGGATGTCAAGGGCAGGGGCAGGGCTGGGCCTCCCGTTGGGTCAATGAAGCCAGGTTGCTGGAGTAAGGGGAGGGGAGAAAGGCTTACTACTGTCTGTCCCTGTGTCCACCCCAGCGCAGGCGGGGCAGGGGAAGGAGAAAGGGGCTCGGCCCCAAGTTGGCACCATGACAGTGGCCCAGCAGCAGCAGTGACTGTGTCTGGCTTTGTTTCTCATTGTAGGATCTGGGCGCAACCCTTCCCTGTTGGGCCCCAGTTTCCCTACCACTGCCAGGGGAGGCTCTAGAAGGCATTCTCGATGCCCCTTTTGGCTCTGATCCCTCCCTCCCTCGGTCTATGGTTCCAAGTTGCTTTACTGTATGGCTCTGTCAGGCCCCCGCCTTTCTCTTCCCCCTGACACCCCTCTGGCCTGTGCGGGCCCCTCCCTCCTGCCCTTGCAGGTACCTGACTGCTGTCCTGGCTTCTTTGGCACACTATGTGAGCCATGCCCAGGGCGACTGGGTGGCGTGTGCTCGGGCCATGGGCAGTGCCAGGACAGGCTCCTGGGCAGTGGGGAGTGCCACTGCCATGAGGGCTTCCATGGAACCGCCTGCGAGATGTGTGAGCTGGGCCGCTATGGGCCCAACTGTGCTGGAGGTGAGGCGAGAGGACGGGGCGGTGGGCCTTGGAGAGGACAGTGGGCTGGGACACTCTGAAGGCAGGATGGAGGCACTGGGTGACTCCTGTCCTCCCTTGTCTCACTCCTAGTGTGCGACTGTGTCCATGGGCTGTGCCAGGAGGGGCTACAAGGGGACGGAAGCTGTGTCTGTAACTTGGGCTGGCAGGGCCCCCGCTGTGATCAGAGTGAGTGGGTCCCATGGGGTTGGGGGTAAATGACTGTGGGGGAGGCAGTTTCTGGGTCTAAATGACCAGCACCTTCCTCTCACCCCCAGAAATCACTGTCCCTCAGTGCCCCACGAAGTGTGACCCCAATGCCAAGTGAGTGAGCCTAATCTGGGGCAGACGGGCACGTGGTGGCAGGGGTGGGGCAGGGGTGGTCAGGGCAGGGGCTGGGCAGGCACAAACAGCAGATGCCATTCCTCACAGCTGTGCACAGGACTCGACTGGAGCACCCGCCTGTGTCTGTGCTGCGGGGTACTCGGGCAACGGCAGCCACTGTTCAGGTCTGAAACATCGGTGCCCTGGGCTCTTTCTGAAGGTGGGGGTGGCTGTCCATTTTGGCTCTTACCCTTCCCCTGACCTTTTCCTTCCTCTCCTGCCCCACCCCTGCCCCATGCCTGCTCCTCATAACCTTCTGGGACCGTCTACCCCTAGAGGTGGACCCCTGTGCCCATAGCCACGGGGGTTGCTCCCCCCATGCCAACTGCACCAAGGTGGCACCTGGGCAGCGGACATGCACCTGCCAGGATGGCTACACAGGAGACGGGGAGCTGTGCCAGGGTAAGGCTGGGACCCCCAACCTGGATGCTTGTGGGGCTGGGTCCAACTTCAGTGGTCTGAGGTGACTGGGAGAAGTTGAGAGGCTCACAGGGTATGAGGACAGGGGCCCGGAGAGGGGGCGGCTGAGCACCTGAAGGTGTAGACGGCAGGAGCCACGGGTCCCCCTCACCCCAGCGTCTCTTCCCCCAGAAGTGAACGGTTGTCTCACCCATCACGGGGGCTGCCACGTTCATGCGGAATGCATCCCTACCGGCCCCCAGAAGGTCAGTGCAGGGCCAGGCACTGGGTTGTCTCCCTCCACTGGGTGAAGCCTCCCTGCAGACCAGGCCTGGGGAGGGCGGGACCCATTTATCTAGGCTGCTGGCCAGCCCTTGGCTCCCAGCAGCCCACCCTGATCAGGATTTGGGACAGGTCTCCTGCAGCTGCCGTGAGGGTTACAGTGGGGACGGCATCCGGACCTGTGAGCTACTGGACCCCTGCTCTAAGGTGAGGTCCCTGTGCTGCTGTGTCTCACAGGGACAGGGGTCCAGTAGGAAGTGGCCCTAAGGGCCTCTGTAGGGTGGGCTACAAGCTTGAATCGGGCTTATTGCTCAGAAATAGGGCTTGGGATTGGCCAGGGACCTCCATGGTCTCTTCTCCAGGGCTGTGTGTGATAGAGAAGTCCTAAAAGCCCCTGATGCCCCTCCTCCTGCCCCTACCTCAGAACAATGGAGGCTGCAGCCCTTTCGCCACATGCAAAAGCACAGGGGATGGCCAGAGGACGTGCACCTGTGACACGACCCACACTATCGGAGATGGCTTCACTTGTCGAGACCGAGTGGGCCTGGTAATAATGCCCAAGTCTGACCCCTGGCCTGATCCTGGCCTTGACATGATTCTGAACCTGACCCATGTCTCTTCCTGGGTCTGATCTCAGTTATGACATATGAAACTAATCCCGACCCCAATTTAGACCCCCTGGTTTTCCTTTCCTCATCTCTGCCTTGGCCAGACCTTGGGCCGCAGGTGCTGGGGCAGGTACCAGGCCCTGAATGGGGGCCACCCCAAATCTGAGCTCATCCTCACTCCCCCAGGAGCTCCTTTGGGACAAGCAAGCCTCATTCTTCAGCCTCCACCTCCTGGTGAGTAACTGGCCTGGGCCTCTGTGACCTGCAGGCTCCCCTGTCTCTGGGCCTCAGTGTCCCATCTGGTCAGGGATTTGGTTGGTCTGGTCTCTCAGTTATTTTCCAGAAGGTCCATGGAAGCCCCAAGGTGGTCCCAGGTTACTCCTCTTCTGCTCCAACTGTCTCCCTTTCCCCAGGAATACAAGGAGCTCAAAGGTGATGGGCCTTTCACAATCTTTGTGCCACATGCAGATCTAATGACCAACTTGTCCCAGGTGTGAGCTGTAGGAGTGAGGCTGGAGGGTGATAAGCCTCTGGTGGTGGGCACTGGGAAGAGGCGGGAATCTGGCTCCCAATCCCCTCCTGACTCGACTCTAGGATGAGCTGGCTCGGATTCGGGCACATCGCCAGCTTGTGTTTCGCTACCACGTGGTTGGCTGCCGGCAGCTGCGGGGCCAGGACTTGCTGGACCAGGGGTATGCCACAACACTCTCTGGGCACCCACTGCGCTTCAGCGAGAGGGAGGTGAGCCTGTGCTCTGTCCTGCCCCTTACAGAGTCCATTCCTGCCCAGGACTCAGCCTTGCTGGAGCCCTGGGCTGTGCTTGGCCTCGGCATACACCTGTAATCCCAGTACTTAGGAGGTTGAGATAGGAGGATCCCAGGTTTGAGGCCAGCCTCAGCAACTTAGCAAGACCCTCAACCACTTAGTGAGACCTTGTTTCAAAACAAAAAATAAAAATGGTTGAGGCTTGGAGGTAGAATTCCCCAGTCAAAAAAAAGACCCAGCCAAGGAGCACTTCAGGGAGATGAGTCTGCCTTTGGACCCAGGACTAGAGCCAAGTGGTCAATACCTAAGCAAACCCCACCCCAGTGACTCCTGTGCCTGAAGCTTTCTTCTGATGGAGGGTACTGCTGCACCCCAAGCCAACCCACCTTCTGCCTCAGCCCTGAACCCAGGTCTGTACACTGAGACTTGCCCAACCCAGGCTCCGCCCCTGCCCAGGCCCCACCCACAGCCCTGCCCCGCCTCCACACAACCGTGCCCTACCTCCAGGGCAGCATCTACCTCAATGACTTTGCCCGGATTGTGAGCGGTGACCACGAGGCAGTGAACGGTGTCTTGCATTTTATCGACCAAGTCCTACTGCCGCCAGACGTATTGCACTGGGAGCCTGGTGCTACCCTGATCTCTCAGGTATAACTGGGCATGGGCCTGGGAGCTGGAAGCCACGCAGTGGCTAGAGGACTGGGATCCTCATCCCTCATTTGACCTGCTGCTCATAAATACCTTTTCTTCAGAGAAATGTCACCACTGCGGCTGAGAGCTTTGGTTACAAGATCTTCAGCCATCTAGTAACGGTACTGCTCCCCCCGCCTCCCCCCATTTGTGGCCGGTGTGCATGCTTACCTTCCCCTGTGCATGAACGTGCCCAATGCACACGGACTATGTCTGTGAATGAGTCCCAGTGTGGGCTTGGGAGCCTGCAGACCTGACAGGTGTTCACTGTTAAGGTGTGTGCACATTTAAGTGTAACTAGGTACAGCAGCCCCCCTTTGCAGTTTCATGTAACTACGGTTAACTGCAGTCTTTTCCATTGACTAGGAAATCCCAGAAATAAGTTTTAAATAGCTTTTATAGCTGAGCATGGTGGCACATGCCTATAATTCCAGTATGTGGGAGGCTGAAACAGGAGGATCACAGGTTCGAGACCAGTCTTAGCAACTTAGTAAGGCCATCAGCAACTTAGCCTCTGTTCAAAATAAAATCAGACTGGAGGTATAGCTTGGAGGTAGAATGCCCCTGGGTTCTATCCCCAGTACCACAGACACAAATAATTTTATTACAGTGTATTGTTAGAATTGTTCTATTTTATTATCGTTAATCCCCTACTGTGCCTAGTTCATAAACTATCATATCTATTTCCAGGAAAGAAATAGTACACTTAGTATACAGTTTCAGGCATTTGCTGGGTTTACTTTTTTTTTTTCTTTTTCTTTTTTTTTTTGTGGAATTGGGGATTGAACCCAGGGGCATTCTACCTCCGAGCTACACCCCCAAACCTATTTCTTATTCTTTATTTTGAAACAGGGCCTCACTAAGTAGCTGAGGCTGGCCACGAACCTGCTATCCTCCTGTCTCAGCCTCCCAAGTACTGGGATTATAAGCGTGTGCCACCATGCCTGGCTTATTTGCTGGGTTTCTTGGACCATATCTCCCTCAGATGGGGTGGGACTGTCTACCGGGGGTGGCTACAGCTGAATGGCTAGTGGGAAGGCCAGCTGACCCTTCCTGGCCGCTGCGGTTTAGCCCCTGTCCCTTTCCTGCCACCAGTCCGTGATTGCCACACTTCTGCTCTAACCTATCAGGTGGCTGGCCTTCTGCCCATACTTCGAGATGAGTCGCACAGGCCCTTCACAATGCTGTGGCCTACAGATTCTGCCCTGCAAGCCCTGCCTCCTGATCGGCAGGCCTGGCTATACCATGAGGACCACCGCGACAAGCTGGCAGCCATTCTGCGGGGCCACATAATCCGAAACATTGAGGTGAGTATGCCCCCAGACCTTGGTTCCCACTGCCTGCAGCTCAGCCTGCCTCCACTTGTGGCTCCGTTTGTCCAGGCCTTGGCATCTGACCTGCCCAATCTGGGTGTGCTCCGAACCATGCACGGGACCCCCATCTCCTTCTCCTGCGGCCGTGCCCGGCCTGTGAGTCTGGGGAGAGGGCTTAGAGAAGGGGAGCGGGAAGGGCAGTGAGGGGCTGTGGTCACCTGAGATTCCCATCTACTCCACGTCCCCCTGCAGGGGGAGCTCATGGTAGGAGAGGATGACGCCCGCATTGTGCAGCGGCACCTGCCCTTTGAAGGTGGCCTGGCCTATGGCATTGACCAACTACTGGAGCCACCTGGCCTTGGTTCCCGCTGTGATCGCTTTGAGACCCGGCCACTGCTACTGGTGAGGGCAAACCACAAATGAGAGGTGGATGGGCAGAGGCCGGAGCCCGCCTGTCCTCTCCATCCACCTCACTTTGTGGTGTTGACCTCCATCTCTTCCAGAAGACTTGCAGTATCTGTGGTTTGGAGCCACCCTGTCCTGAGGGCTCACGGGAGCAGGTAAGAGGTCCAGCACCAAACGGGGGGAAGGGGGGGTGTAAACAGGAGCCAGGAACCAAGTTCAGACTGTCTGTGGCCTGACTCCTCTTGGCCCAGGGCAGTCCTGAAGCCTGCTGGCGCTACTACTCCAAGTTCTGGACAACACCCCCGCTGCGTTCCTTGGCACTTCGCAGCCTCTGGGTGCGGCCCAGCCTCTGGGGCCAGCCCCAAAGCCTGGGTAGGGGCTGCCGGCGCAACTGTGTCACCACTACCTGGAAGCCGAGCTGCTGCCCTGGTCACTACAGCAGTGAGTGCCAAGGTGAGCATCCTGAGGTTGCAGACACTGATGAGATCCTCCATCCCTCAAGATAGCCAAGGTAGTGAGCGGGGCATGGTGGCGAACACCTGTAATCCCAGTACTTAGGAGGCTGAGACCGGAGGATTACAGGTTCAAAGCCAGCCTCAGCAGCTTACTGAGGCTCTCAGCAACCTAGCAAGACCATTTCCAAAATAAAAAATAAAATGGAGGTGGAGGTGTAGCTCAAAGATAAAACAACCCTGGGTTCAATCTCCAGCACCACGAAAGAAAGAAAAAAAAAAAAAGATAGCTGGGGCAGGGTTCTTTGGTCACTGTTTTCCTGGGAAAGGTATTGGGGTGCTCCAGGTTGGGGAGGTCTGGACAGTGAGTGGATCTTCCTGGAGAGAATGCTCAAAGAGGTGGGGTAGGTGTGTAAGGCAGTGCTGGAGGGTTTGGGTGTTCTCCAGTGGCCTGGTGGGTTCTCAGCAGCTTGGGGTCAGACATGCACTGGCGCTCTCTTGGCAAGTGCCAGATTGTGTGTGTGGTTGTCCTGGTGAGAGCCTCTGGTGCTGGTCACTTCTCACCCCTTCCCCAGCTTGCCCTGGTGGGCCCAACAGCCCCTGTAACAACAATGGCGTGTGCCTGGATGGCATGAGTGGCAGTGGAGAGTGTAGGTGCCGCAAAGGTTTTGCCGGGATGGCCTGTGAACTCTGTGCCCCGGGTGCCTTTGGACCCCAGTGCAAAGGTACGCCATCCCTGCCCTGCCCCACTCAACTCTGATTCCCTCGGCCCGAGTGCCACCATTTATCTTCCTGCCTGTCCCTTCCCTCAGCCTGCCGCTGCACCTCCCATGGCCGCTGTGACGAGGGCCTTGGGGGCTCTGGCGCCTGCTTCTGTGATGAAGGCTGGACTGGGTCACTCTGCGAGGCGCAGCTGGGTGAGTGGCCTAATGCTTGTGCCCACCTGTACATTTGTGTGTGCACACACCCAGCTACACACTTAAGTGGAAGCCGAGGATGGGTGGGCAAGTGGAGGCCAGGAGGACAGCTACTGACCTGGTTTTGTGGGGATGGTCCTGGGGGACAGAGCTGCAGCCTGTGTGTGCTCCACCCTGCGCGCCCCACGCCCTGTGCCGGATGGGCAACAGCTGTGAGTGCAGCCTGGGCTATGAAGGTGACGGCTATGTGTGCACAGGTAAGCAGGTGGCTGTGGATGTGCAGAAGGGACAGACCCATCACCCGCTGGTCCCCTGACTTAATCACTCCTTCCCTGCCCCCCAGTGGCAGACCTGTGTCAGGACGGGAATGGTGGCTGCAGTGAGCATGCCAACTGCAGCCAGGTAGGCACAGCGGTCACCTGTGCCTGCCTGCCTGACTATGAGGGTGACGGTTGGAATTGTCGGGCCCGCAACCCCTGTGTTGACAGCCACCGTGGGGGCTGCAGCGAGCACGCCGACTGCCTGAACACTGGCCCAGTAAGCAGGTGCAGCCAGGGGGCGGGGGGAGCCCCACAAGCTTGCTCCCACTGTCTCCGAAGGACATCTACTGTCCTCCCTGCCCCAGAACACACGGCGCTGTGAATGCCACAGAGGCTACGTGGGTGACGGACTGCAGTGCCTGGAGGAAGCTGAGCCACCTGTGGACCGCTGCCTGGGCCGACCACCGCCCTGCCACGTGGATGCCACGTGCACTGACCTGCATTTCCAGGGTGTGCTCCCTGGCCCACTCCTGGCACCCTGCTTTATCCCCGAGTTGTGGCCAGCTGACCGTGCTCCCCTCCCTCTTGCAGAAAAACGGGCTGGTGTCTTCCACCTCCAGGCCACCAGTGGCCCTTATGGCTTGACTTTCTCAGAGGCTGAGGCAACGTGCGGGGCCCAGGGAGCGGTCCTTGCCTCGCTCCCTCAACTATCTGCTGCTCAGAAGGTGTGTGGGGCCCAGGAGTTAGAGCCAAGCTGTGGGGCCCCTTGAGTTGGGCCTTGGGTCTCAGCATCTCCTCCTACCTTACAGCTGGGCTTCCACCTCTGCTTTGTGGGCTGGCTGGCCAATGGGTCTGCTGCCCACCCCGTTGTCACCCCTGCAGCTGACTGTGGCAATGGCCGGGTGGGCGTAGTCAGCCTGGGCACCCGCAAGAACCTGTCAGAACACTGGGATGCCTACTGCTACCGTGTGCGAGGTGTGTCCATCCCAAGCCCCATTTCCTGGTCTGTCCCTTCCGCTAATCCAGAGTCACTGACCTTTTCTGCCTCTCCTGCAGATGTGGCTTGCCGATGTCAGGCCGGTTTCGTAGGCGACGGGATCAGTACATGCAACGGGAAGCTGCTTGATGTGTTGGCTGCCACTGCCAACTTCTCTACCTTCTACGGGGTATGTGGAGTACCACCTCAAGACCCCCAGGGAGGGAGCCTGCCCACAGTCCTGTCTTCTCACCCTCCCCAGATGCTACTGGGCTATGCTAATGCTACCCAGCGGGGCCTTGATTTCTTGGATTTCCTGGATGATGAGCTCACCTACAAGACACTCTTCGTCCCTGTCAACGAAGGCTTTATGGACAACATGGTAACAATGCCCACAGGCACAGCAGGGCTGTCTGCTCCCTCTGGCTGGCCTCACCCACAAGGCTTTGCTCTGCCCACAGACACTGAGTGGCCCAGACCTGGAGCTGCATGCTTCCAATGCCACCTTCCTAAGCACCAATGCCAGCCGGGGGGCCTTGCTTCCTGCCCACTCAGGTCTCCACCTGGTCATCAGTGATGCAGGCTCCAACAATTCTTTGGTCCCTGTGGTGAGTCTGGCTGCTGCCCCTGCCCGCCTAGTTTTGGCCTTCAGTCACCGGTCGGGCCTCACTCTAGTTTCCCTGTAGGCCCCAGGGACAGTTGTGGTTAGCCGTGTCATCATCTGGGACATCATGGCCTTCAACGGCATCATCCACGCTCTGGCCAGCCCCCTGCTAGCACCTCCACAGTCTGTGAGTACTGAAAAGGGGGAGGTGGAGCTGCAGGGGTGAGGAGACAGCTCTGGCCAAGCCCCCGACACTTTGTTTGTAGGGGGCAGTGCTGGCACCCAAGGCGCAGCCTGTGGCGGCGGGTGTGGGAGCTGTGGGAGCTGCCGGAGCACTGCTGGGACTGGTGGCTGGAGCTCTCTACCTCCGTGCCCGGGGCAAGCTCACGGGCTTTGGCTTCTCCACCTTCCAGGTAGGACTGAGGGCTGCCAGGGTGGGGTCCTTTGATCTTGCTTGAGACCTTCACTAACCACTCTTTTCCCAGGTGGAAGACGATGCTGAGGATGACTTCTCTCCCTGGCAAGAAGGGACCAACCCCACCCTGGTCTCTGTCCCCAACCCTATTTTTGGCAACCATGATGCCTTTTGTGAGCCCTTTGATGTGAGTATGGGGGGAGTGGTGGCTGTGGAAGGGCCTGGGCCTGGGCTTGCCCTGACACAAGTGGCCCCCCTCTCTCAGGACTCACTCCTAGAAGAGGACTTCCCTGACACCCAGAGGATCCTCGCAGTCAAGTGATGGCTGAGACTGAATCAGAGGCATGTGGAGGAGGAAGATCACCTTTATTGGGGTGGATGGATGCCCAGAGTCGATGGGACAGCTCTGTCCTGGATAATAAAGGGGCCCTCAGCGGATGTGGGCCATGTCACCCAGGAAAGGTGTTTTCATGCAGCCTGTGCAGAGCTGATCCATCCAAAGAGGAGCCTCGTGCTGCAGAGGTGTGCGGCGTGGGTAGAAGGTGAAGTCCACACGGTAGTTGAGCAGACAGCTCAGGGAAGCCATATAGAGGTCAGAGAAACGCACGAGGCGTCTGGAGAAGTAGGTAGGGTTGTGGAAGGTGCGGAAGATGCTCCCAAACTGGGCATTGAACAGGGCCTTGGTGATGCACCTGGGTAGGGAAGACACAGGGAAATGGAGGGTGGATGTGGAAGGGACTGAGAAAGGCCACCTCTCCCGGCCCCAGCTTGCTCACCTCAGCTCCTGCCGCTCCTTCATCCAGGCTGCCAGTACCTGCTGCGACTCCGCGTCCTGATAGGTCTGGGGCAGACAGTGTGGTGTGGGTGCCCAGGAGGCTGTAGCCTGGCCCCTCCCCAGGGGACATCCCGCCGCACCCCATCCCTGCACCTGCATGCGCTCTAGCAGCCCTGTGAGCGCCTGCTGCCAGGTCAGCGAGTGCATGTACTGCTCCGTGTTGATGATGCGGATCTCCCGCTCCAGCTCTGGGATGATGGCACCCGTGCGCCAGCCGTGCCGTAGCATGAGGTCCTGGTGAGTGGAGAGGCGGCCTCAGTGCCAGCTGGGAGGACTCCCTCTCTTTCCTCCCCCATGGTGCAGCCCTGTCCCCTCACTGCGAGGTCACTGTAGAGGTGGTCTCCAAAGTAGAGCACTCGAGGGCCACGCCATTCCGTCAGGCGCAGGAAATCAAACAGGTTTCCCTGGGGAGTAGAGCAGGACACTGCTGAGCCAACTTTACTCCCATGGGGCCTTGTCCTCCGCCAGGCCCCCCCAACCCCCTAGAGGCAGCCAAATCCAGCCGGATGCAAAGCTGACCTTTCCCATGGCCTTGCTGAACTGCGGCCTTCACATTCCCCTTCCACTTGGGAAGGGACCTGCCTGCCTCAGGAGGTCTCCATTAGGCCTGGCATGACGCACTGAGCCTCAAAGTCCTCCCTCCCTGTGGCCTTGCACCCAAGCTGGGGCCCAAGTCCTTGTTTATGAGAAACAGACCACAGGGAAGGCCCCACCCTAAAGCAAGGGGCCCCGAAGTCCTCGGCCTCCTCAGTCCAGAGGGACTCAACACACCAATGGCAGAGATCAGGGGCAGGCCATCTGCTCCGCCTGCTCCAAAGCTAGAACAAGATGGGAACACTTAGCTAGGCCCAAATGTAACTAAGGAAGCTCCCAGGGCGGGGCGGGGAGGGGGTAGGAATGGAGAGGCCAGAGCTAGAGGTGAGGCACACAGCCACCCAGGGCAGGAGTCTACACCCAGTAAAACCCAGTTTATAGAACAGTCTGCATCCACTAGCCTCAGACGGAACCTGTGGAAGGACAGGTGGTTGTGGGAGAACTTAATTGAAGAGTAGGTGGGCCACTGAAGAGGAGGTGTAGGGGAGGGCAGCTGAGAATGTGCCCCTGGACTGAGAGAATCTCGAGGGTCAGGAGATGGAGAAGGCAGAGAGAGACAAGGACTTGGGGTGAGGACCAAGCAAGATCCAACACACACAGCATAAGGGAACTTCAGAATGTCAGTCATGTCTGAAGAACTTCCTGATAGCCGCCCAAGAAGAAAGCCAGGGCTCCACAAAGTGCCGCCCTCCTTAGCCACAGCCAGATGTCAAGGGAGAGTGTCACCCTCGGAGCTGAGGGGACAAGCTTGAGGGGCTGTGAGAGCTGGGGTGAAGCTGCAGGAAGCTGAGCAGTAGGCAAAGGTAGGAGCGCTGCCTGCAGGCTAGGCCTGGGCACCGCAGTGCCACTCCTCTGGCTTCCTCAAGGCCTCTGGAACCCCACCCATAAGAAGCCCAGCTCAGCCAGGATTTCCACATTCCAGCCAGGGCCAAAAGCCTTAATTGCCTCCTGCTCCCTGCCACCCAGTGCCCCAGCCCGGCCCCTCTTATCTTCCCAGCCAGACAGGAAGGGGTCTCCCCAAACTGTCTGTGAGCCACCTCTACTGGCAGGGGCTCCCAACTGCCTGCAGCATAATGCTCTGCCCCAACTAATCAGTGTGCCGTTCACTGGGCACTCAGCCATGCTAAAGGGCTTTACACCACAACTCAAAGCATTGCAACTCTTCCAGAGGAGGAAAGCAAGTCTAGCTAGCACAAGGCAACTGGCTTGCTTCCTCTGCTAATGAGTGGAGCCAGAAATTTAAATCCAAGCAGCATGACCCAAAGGCCAAGCTCTCTCCACAAGGCCCAGACAGCCCTGCCCTGGTGGCTGGTGGCTCATCCAGTGTGAGGCTGGTCAGGGCCCTGGGACTTCCTCAGAGGCTACTCCTGCACAGGGGGACACTGGTTAAGCCTGGGGCCCTCCCACCAGCTGCGACTCCCTCTGAGGGCCCTCACCTGCCGATAGATCTTGCCCTTCTCCAGGCGGGTGATACGGTCCCAGTGGAGTGAGCCCGTCTCGTCGAGTTTTCGGAAAGGTCTAGGATGAGGGCGAAGGGCTCAGTTTCCCATCTTGCAGGGCCGTGAGCCAGGTACCCCCTCCTCTGTAAAGGCCCACCACCCAAGTGAACCACATGCAGTAAGGGGTGTCCTCACCCGAGGACACAGGGCAGTGAGCAAAGGCCAATCTGGCCCTGTGCCTCAGTCCTCCCCGGCCCTGCCAGATCCATACTTGCGCCGGTCGGTGAAAAAGCTGGGTTTGTCTGCCTGGACGATAACCACGTCAAACAGCTGGCGCCAGTCAGGACCCACCATGTGCCGCATCCCCTTATCCCTGTGCAGTGGTGGTATGGGCTACAGGAGGTCTGCGGGTGGTGCTGGGCCTGCCCACCTGCCAGGGCCACAGCCCCACCCCCCACAGAGGGGCAGAACTCACACAAAACTGAAAGGACTGTTGGTGATGAGGAACAGCTGCTTCCCGTGGGCCACCAGGCGGTTCAGGACTGCGAACGTCTCGTCCCCTCGCAGGATGTACTTCTCTGAGGGGAAGGTGGGTCTGTGAGGGCCGCACCACCCTGCTGAGGGAGGTCACGGTAGGGCTACCCTACACCCTTACCCATGTCTCGCTCAATCCACTGGTACATGAGGCCCTTCACGTGCACATCTCGAATGGCATCCTGGGGGAGGCGGGGACAGTGAGGGCATGGTAGGGTCCCAGGAGGGCCTATCCTGTTCTGGCTGGACTTCACCTTCCTGCCATCTATGGGCAGGACCAGAATCCTCACCGTCACATCCTTGTAGAGATGTGCTTGGTCGAACTCCAGGCCATGGCCCAAGAAGTGGTCCACCACACAGGACAGCAGTGCCATCTCTGGCAGTGAGAAGATGTCCATGAACTGCTTGATGGAGGGGCCCTGGGGATGGGGACAAGTCTCAGACGCTCCTCTGACCCCACCAGACTGAGCACTGGAGACTAAGGGCTCAGAATCTGCCCTGGGACATCGGCAGAGGGCATGGCCTGTGGGTCAGGGCTGGCCTGTGGGGTCTAGGCAGAGTCCCTGAGAGCTAGCACCTGGTGGAGTACCTTGCCGTAGAAGCCGCTCATCTGATACAGTGGGATGTGCTGGGTGCCCCCATACAGGTCGATCACCTCCTCATCTGGCACAGGCTGGAGGCCTCTGAGTGGGACACAGAGGCCATCGGTTCAAGCTCAGGCTGCAGTGCAGGGGCAGGACCGGGGTGGAATCAGTACTAACCTGTAGGCTGTCCCCAGCTGCACGTAATGAAAGGCATCAATCTTCATCAGAAGGCTCTGAGGGCAACCGGGGGCAGGACCAGCGGTGAGGAGGTGGTATGTGCCACTGGACCTGAGTTGGCCTCTTCCAGCCCCCATGCCAAAACCTCCATTAGATGGTACCAAGGGGATCAGGTACAAGCCAAGAGGGTGGACAGATAGGGAGACCCTCCCCTAGAGAAGAGGGAGGCTGAGGAAGTAGCCCCAGAGCAATCTCGTGAGAAGGGCCAGTGGGTCAATAAAAAAGAACTCATCTTCTCTTCTTTCTTTCTCATTTTTGGTATTGGGGATTGAATCAGGCTAGGGCACTCTACCTCCAGCCTTATTTTATTTCTTATTTGGAAACAGGGTCTAAGTTGCTGAGGCTGGCTTTGAACCTGTGATTTTCCTGTCTTAGCCTCCCAAATACTGGGATTACAAGTGCGTGCTACCACGCCTGGCCTTAGCCACTTACCTTCTGAATGTCATAGTGGAGGCCACGGATGGCAAAGCTGGGGTCGTATTCATACTTCCCAATTCCCTCTGGGTACTGTTGGGCAAAAGCAAGCCAGGTCTATCTAAGCCTGTAGCACTGCCAGCCCTGCTGGCTACATGGTCATCTCAGGGGATCTATCCATCTACTTGCCCAGAGGACCAGGGGAACCCCAAGACTCAACCTGGGGCTTAGGTCAAGCTGGGGCTCACTGGCCTCCAGGGCCTGTGCCTGGTGGCAGTATGGGTTCCTTGCCTGGCTAGCCTCACCTTGTAGTGCTCAATCAGGATGTCCCGGGCAGCATTGAAGATCTCAGGGTGCAGTGCATCTGCATACTGCGCCAGCGTGTAGTCATAGTCAAAGCCGTAGACCTCGACATCACGCAGGCTGATCTCATTGTTGGCATAGATGGCTGCTGGGTTTAGGAGGCTGCAGACCTCAGGAGGTAGGAGGTCTAGAGAAAGGAGACGTAAGGAGGCAGCGTCATGGGAATGATGATCTTGGCAATGGCAAATGGTTCGTGAGCATTTTGGGGCTACCCAACCCTGTAGCCTCATGAAATGCTCTATGACGGTAGCTCTTAGCCCAGTGGTCTGGATTGTCCAAACTGAGGCTCAGAGAGAAGGCACTTGCCCTGGATCATACAGTTGGAGGAAGGCAGAGCTGGCAATGGTTAAGCCCATGGTTGGAGTGTTTTCCTATGGTTATACCAACACCCGCAGCCCACCAGATGCACTGAGCCCACACCCCCTCCAGGCTCTTACCACTAAGCAGCATCAGACACACTGCTGCATGAGAAGCCTAGTAGCAAGCCTAGACAGGAAGTGACAAGTCCTCAGTCTGGCCCCAGAATGCTGCTCTTGGGATGGTCTCGTGCAAATCCTGCCCCTTGCTCAAAGCCTGTTCAGTCCTCTTGCCCCTCTCCCAGCTGCCCACAGGGCTCCTCTCCCACCTCCCAAGGGTTACCTGTGAGGGGCAGCATGTGGGGGCTGAAGTAATGGACACTGTCTTTCTACCTTGCCAGAACTGGAGTTGGGCATGAGAATATCAGTGGGGTGGGAAACCCCTTTACTGCTCAGCTCAGGCTGCCAACTTTGAACACCTGCCACAGCCTTGGGAGTGAGGCCCCTCTAATCGGATTTCAGCCGCCTGCCAGCTCACATAATGACATTCCCTGGCTTTAGCCAAGGAACATTGCTAATTACAACAGGCAGGACATGTGATATTGGGTTCTAGGCCATTATCCAGCCTGTTCCCTTCTGGGCACATGGTCATGACTACCCCAACCCCCCTGGCTGCTCCCAAGGAGCTGAAGTTGGCTCTCAGGCCCACAGCAGGGAGTTTGAACAGGATACGGCGCCGAGTAGGCTCAGGGATCCCAGCTCACTAGCCTTGATTTCCCTATCTGTACAATGGGGAAGGTGGATGAGGAAAAGGCATGTGATGGAAAGGGAATGGGCTTCGAGGTCAGCCAGGCCAGATCAGGCACTCCCTCTTGTGGCTTTGACTTTAGGAATGTCACCTCAGCCCTTGGGCCTGCTTTCTTTTCTCTAAAGGGGGAATAAAAATTTTACCAACCTACTCTGCAGCATCCCACACATATGCAGGATTAAACAGATGCTGTACCTCCTGAGCCCGAGCTCCCTTCCCTCAATCTGTCCAGGAGCAGGGGCTGTAGGGAGAGGGGAGCAGGCAGGATGGGGTACACAGGATACCGCCTCCCAGAAATCTCAGATCCCAGCCTCCAGGAAATCCGTCTCAGCCACAACCCAATCCAATCACAAAGCAGAAGCCCCTGGTCCCACAGCATGTGAGACAGCTGCTGTGCTTCCAAGCCCAGAGCATTTGCCTTGGAGGCCCCTTTGGAACACAGGGCTCCACCTCCAGCCCTCCCTTTGGAGTCAAGTGTGAAGTGTGGATGTGGGAACAGGTGTGGCTGGTTCCTCTGGTGGCCCTAGGCCAGCAAAGAGCAGCTGCTCTGCGTATCTGTGAGTATGGATGGGACACTTCACTTGGATGTGCTTGAGACACAGCTGATTGCAGCTCTCTAGGGAGCGGTTTCTGAGACATCCCTCACCTGGTAGTGCTAGAACCCTGAGCCTTGCCTCCCTGTGACATTCTTGGATACCAATCGTGACTATGACTCTCAGGTGCATAACCCGCTCCCCCTAGGAAGGGAGGAGTCTCCTTGGCCATGCAGTCCCTTACTGGCTAAGTCCAGGGCTCCATCTCTGTCCTTGAGGGTGTTCCCAGGGGGTGGAAAGTCCTCCTAGGGATAAAGCAGGATGGAGAAGCAGCTCACAGGGCCTGGCCTCTTCAACCCATTTCTGGACTCAGAAAACCATAGCTCTGAGGGCTGCAGGGTCCCACCCCCTTCCACAGGGCTGTGGTGGTGTGTAGGGCCAGAAAAAGATGCACCCTGACCCAGTACTGGCCTGCCCCTATCCTTCTTCCTCTTTAGGTGCCCAAGGATCCAGTTCTAGGGCCAGCTCCTCCCTAGAGAATCACTGGTGGGTACCTCAAGGGCTCGTCTCATTCAGTCCTCAATACGATTCTGTGAGGTAGTCACACTTATTCCTCCATGGTCCCGAGGAAGAAACTGGGGCTCAGGGAGGTGAAGTCACTTGTCCAAACCACCCAGGTTACCATAGCTGTCTTAATCATCCTGGGCCCAGCCTTCCAGTGTCACCACACTGAGGCCAGGTGGAGCAAGAGGTAACTGTCCTGCTGCTCCGCTCTGCTCTCAGGGGCGGGGGCTAGCCTGGCTCTCTTGCAAAGTTTTGCCCACAGGCAATAGTCTAAGGCATAGGCAATGCTCAGAAAACCCAGCTGGATAAGAAGGATCAGGGCTCAGCATCAAGAAGTTGGCTCATTCTGGTGCTCACCATGTTATGGGTGAAAATGACATTGCACAACAAGAGAAACTCAGGGGTCTGCACGGCTCTGGAGATGCAGGCCGGCCCTGGAGGACACTGCTGAGGCGATCCCTCCTCTTACCTCCCCCACCTCCAAGGCAGACTTCTCAGGCCACTCAGAGGGTTTTCTCCAGGTATAGGACAAAATCGTCTCTTTAAGTAACACCCCAGACCTGCCTGTCCACAGAGACAGATTCAACCCAGGCCCCAAGGGCTTCAGAACAACCATTCCTCAGAGGCCCTAACTATTCTGTCTTCAGCTTGTTAAGAGGTGAGTTCTGGTCACCCTCCAGGTCTCCACAACACTGGAGTGGAAATCCCTGTCCAGATGACTGGAACCTTCCAGACAAGGCCACTTTGTCTTACCAGACAATGAAAGCCACATCACCCCTGGGGGTTCCTCGGGAAGCTCCCCTGCCCTTTCTTGGCCTGGTTCTTTCCTGCTCATCAACACAGTGCTGTGACAGACGCCTCAGGGTTCTTTTGTACCTAGGGACACCAAGCCTAGACAATGATACCCTGGTCCAAACCACATCTGTCCGCTGCAGGGGCCCACCATACCCAACCAGACCAGTGGACAGATGTCCAGGCACTCTCAGCTCTTGGGCCTCACCAGGGGCAGCCTGCCCTCTCTGAGAGAAGGCCTAGGGCCTCATCAGTCAGAGAGAGACAGAAAGAGAGAGAGAGAGAGAGAGAGAGAGAGAGAGAGAGAGAAGAAGAAGAAGAAGAAGAAGAAGAAGAAGAAGAAGAAGAAGAAAAGAGAAAGAAGAAAAGAAAGAAAAATAGGGAGGAAGGAAGGTAGGTAAGTGCCTTGTGCAGGTCTGGCCAGACCTGCAGCAACCTTTTGGGATTCCAGGGACTGATCAGTGGCTTGGTCTGTTGCTTCAACATCTTCGCAGCCCCTGCTGAGAGTGGGCCGGTCCTCTCTCTTGTCGCCAGAATTGGGCGACAAACCAAGAGGTGCTGGTGTCCAGCGAGGTCCGCTTAGGTAGAGCCCTCTCCAGAAGACCAGCAGGGCGAGCGCCGCCGCTTTAGGGCTTTGTCCACAGCACCCCCACCCCAACTCAGGGCCGGCGGAGAACAGGGGGTTGGGAGTTTCCACGGCCACCCGGAGGAACCCTGGAGGGAGGAGGGAGCTCCTGCAGACAGAGCTGGGGGACAAACTTCCCACCGTCCCCGGCGTCAGAGCACTCCGCGGGAAATCGGGACGTCCCAGAGTTCCCCGTGTCGACCCGCCGGAGCCTCTTCTGAAAAGCTCTGGGGCCCCCGCGAACCCCGCCGGGCGCTTTCTCGGAGAAGTGGAGCCTGGGACCGCTCGAGGGCAGCGTCCACGCTCAGACAGCCCGCCGAGCGGGAGCCGCCCCCGACCTGGGCCCGCTCGGGCTCACCCACCGTGCACCAGCCTCCGCATGTCCTGGTAACGAGCCCATAGGTGCGCGCTGAGCTCCGCGCCGCCGGTCGGCGTCGGGGCGGTCGTGGAGCGCGGGGTGCCGGGGCAGTGGGCGCCTGGACCCGGCGGGCCGCAGCCAGGGCAGGAGAGCGAGGACGAGGCGGCTCGCGGCCCGCCCTGGCCTCCGCACAGCAGCCAGCGCCGAGCGGCCGCCCGTAGCCCAGCACCCACCATGCCCCCCGCGCGCCGCCGGGGCTGCCCGCCGCCCAGCAGCCTGCACGCCGCCCTCCGACTGCTCGCCCGCCACGGTGGCCGCGTGCCCCTCACCGCGACCGGCCAATGGGCGCGGCGCGAGGAGCCCGGCCAGCCAATAGGCACGCCCCCGGGGCCGGGGGGCGGGGCGGGCCAGCGACCCCCTTCCCCCACTCTCCCGCGGCGCCCAGGGCTCTGCGCCCCCCTTCGGTCGTCGCGCGGGCGACAGCGGCTCCTCCTGTCCCTACCGGCGAAGTCGGAGAGCCTAAGACCAGCCGTCCCCGCGAGGCTCCGGGGGCCTTGGTACTGAGAGGAAAGGACCAGAGGGTGCTGGTTCTCGCGGGCCCCCGGGTCCTCCTAACCCCAGCGCCTTAGCTACTTTCCCGCAGCCCCTGAGCCCTGTTCCTCTACCCTGGTCTCTGCCTGACTGCCCGCTGACAGCTCCGGCAGCTTCACTTACTTGTCTAGCAAATAAAGAGCCCTTCCAGCGTGCTCTCCAGTACCAGCCCTCGCTGAGGTCCTCTGAGGCAGTCTCGCCTTTGTGCCTCCAGGAGCCCACACCAGATGACCCGTGTGTGTGTGTGTGTGTGTGTGTGTGTTACTGGAGATAGAACCCAGGGGCTTTCTACCTCCGGGCTACACCCTCAGACCTATTTTATTTGGAAACGGAGTCTCGCTAAGTTGCTGAGAGCCTCACTAAATTGCAGAGGCTAGCTTCAAACCTGCGATCCTCCTTTCTCAGCCTCCTAAATACTGGGATTACAAGCTTGCGTCAAGAACGTGCGCTGGCGCTGGTACCGCGGGGCTGTGAGCTAGGATCACTGCACCCACCTGGTTCTGACTGAAGCAAATGGCTGCACCGTTTGTCCAACGCCTCCTTGCCCGGTGCAAGCCCACTCTTGAGTTGCGGAGATCTGTTCTAGCAATGTCGCTGAATTTTACTAGGAGATTCCTCTTTCTAGGCAGACATGGTGGCGAATGCCTGTAATCCCAGCACTTGGGAGTCTGAGAGAGGAGAATTGCAGGTTTTAGGACAGCCTCAGCAAGTAGTGAGACCACTTTAAAAAAAAGGAGTGTGTATGTGTGTGTGTGTGTGTGTGTGTGTGTGTGTGTGTGTGTGTGTGTGTGTGTTACTAGGAGGTAGAACCCAGGGGCATTCTTCCTCTACCTCCAAGCTATACCCCATCCCTATTTTATTTTTGTGGTGCTGGGTATTGAACCCAGGGCCATTCTACTTCTGAGCTACACTCCCCAGCCCGACTTTTTAATTTTGACTTTTCTTTTTTCTTTCTTTCTTTTTTTTTTTTTTTTTTGCGTGTGTGTGTGTGTGTTACTGGGAATTGAACACAGGAGCATTCTACCTCTGAGCTACACCCTCAGCCCAATTTTATTCTTTATTTTATTTTATTTATTTATTTTTGATACTGGGGACTGAACTCAGGGCATTCTACCTTCGAGCTATACCCCCAGCCCTATATTTTTATTCTTTATTTTGAAACAGGGTCTTACTAAGTTGCGGAGGGCCTCACTAGGTAGCTGAGGCTGGCCATGAACCCGGATCCTCCAGTCTCAGCCTCCCAAATGCTGGGATTACAAGTGTGCGCCAACACGCCCAGCTTATTCTTTATTTTGAAACAGGATCTCACTAAGTTGTGGAGGGCCTCACAAGTTGCTGAGACTAGCTGGGAACCTGAGATCCTCCTGTTTCAGCCTCCGAAGAACTGGGATTACAA
>PVLC010022435.1:0-26774 GCA_004027655.1 Graphiurus murinus
ATGTGTGTTACTTCTCCTAGGGCACTGAAGTTATCTTGTGATCCAGGCTGTCCATCTCGAGCTCCCCTCTGCCTGATGACTGGGATCAGACCGCACTGGAAACAGGCAGCCTGCCATCAGACAGATGGGAACGAGGGCAGGCAGGCCAAGGGCCATGGAAGAGGAAGAAAGATGTTTACCGAGGCCAGTGGTCCCAGCTGGGACACCGAGGCAGCTGTCTGCACTGACCTAAAGCTAATAAGCCAGGGGTGAAAAGGATGCAATCTCTAAATGCGGCCGGATCAAATACATCATTCCACGTCCATGAGTAACAATGCAAATGACTCACAGGCGGGGGGGGCGGGGGGGGTTATGGTTGGCTTCCCAGTCAAAATAAAGCTAGTCGAACAAGCGAAGCAAGGTCACTGCACTTGATGTCTGCAAAAGCCGACCAGAAGATCTTCCAAATGCCCCCCCTCAAAAAAAAATCTCATAAATACATTCTCAAGGTTTAAAGCAATAGTGCCATTTCTATGTTGATACCATGCTGAGGTGGGGACGCCGGTAGCGTGGAGGGGGCAGGTCCTTCTGTGGGTCCATTTTGTTTCATTTCCATTATTATATCCCCCCACCCCCACCCCAGAAGGAATGTGGCCAGGATGACCACTATTCTCGGGAAATCTGGGGAACGACTCTCAGGTTTGTCTGGGGTATGTGCCTGGTCTGATTTCACCATTACCATGGTGCTTTCAAGCTTTCTGCATTTCCTGGCATTAGAGTTGGCTGAAGAATCTGCCATCTGTCATGGCATTTAAAAGATAAAAATGGAATCATAAATAGCGCCAGCTCCTCAGGAAAAAAAAAAAAAAAAAGTCCAGCCGGCATGTCAAAATGGAGGACATTAGCATGTTCTTTTAGTACCCGGCTGCCAGCAACTGAAGTCAGCTTGCTAATCACTTGGTGTCATCTGTCCTAGAACATGCTGCCAAATCTCTCTTCCAGGCCAGCAGCACCAAACAATGCAGGAGAAATTTATGATTCACAAAATATTTTTGCAGAAGGTAAAATCTGACCATTAAACTTCCCTGTTTAATTAATGCTGCCATATCTTACATTAAAAAGGGAAGGGGGAAAAATCCTCAGCCACAGAATTTATCTCTTCTATCCAGCCAAATTCCTTGCCAAATTTAACAGCGAGCCACATAAATTTAGGTGATTAGATTGGTTGCATATATTTAATTTTTAAAAAGCACCATGATCACACTTTCATTAAAACAGGCTTTCGGCTTTGGTTTAGTGCCACTTGACAAACAACACAGAAGCCCATGATTGGGTTGGTGAAATGACGAGATTAAAATTCGGGTCTTGGGCAGATGCTAGGCTCTTCCATTATAAATATGTAAAACTGCTGGCCAAAAATCAGAATGACACATTGAGGAGGTTCCTTTGCACAGACTCATAGTCTCCAGAAATCTTCTGTACGAGAAGATATATTGGAAAGAATTCTATACTGGAAATGAACTCTTGGCCCCAAACTCAGCTCTGATACTCAGGTCAACTTAGGTGACTTCCTTTGCCCTTTGGAACTTGGGTTCTCTCAGGCATAAAGGGATTAACAACTGCTTCTCTCTCAAGGTGGTGGCATGGGGCTTAAGGGAAATAACATACAAAAGAAGGTCTGGTACACTACCTGATGTGCTGCAGATATTCAAGCAGTGGTAGCTTCTCTACAGGTAAACGAAGTAACTGGATCAGCCTGTTTCTCCCGGTAGCCCTGCTGTGAGTCCCTCAAAGACCACCACCATCATTGCTTCCATATGCCTATACTACCTATACTACCTGCACTCATTATTTACTTTTTTGTTTTACATCAATTAGTTTCTTTAAATAAATATATCTAAAAGAAAACCTTTTAACTACTAAAAACTGAAAGTTTTACGTACTAAAAGCTTAATTCCATAGAATACAAAAATAAATGTAAGAAAACAATAGTACAGCTAGATACTGTTACTCAAAGGCTGAGAGCCAGAGGGCCTGCACTCTCTTTGCTAAAACAGGAAGACTCAGCTGGGTGTGGTGGTGTAAGCCTGTAATCCTAATGCTTAGGTGGCTGAGGCAGGAGGATCACAGGTTCCAGGCCAATCTCAACAACTTAGCAAGACCCTGTTTCTAAATAAAAAATAAGGCCAGGGTCTAGCTCAGAGGTAGAATGCCTCTGGGTTCAATTCCCAGCAACACACACACACACACACACACACACACACACACACACACTCCTAAACATGAAGAGTTGGTGAAGACCAGCCTGAGACTTGCTCCTTGAGCCAATCAGAAGCACAGAGAGAACTGACAAGCCATAGTTTCTCACTCCAGAACACATCATTTTGCATCTTTGATGGTACAAAGCACTGGCTTGAGGCAATAAAGCCATAGCATTTTTTGCTAAAAGGAAACCTTATCTGGAAGCTCAGTGCACAAAACCAACTAGAAACAAAGCATCAACAAAACAAAAAGTATAATCAGTAAGTTGAGTTGAGGGCCCCAAAGAACCACCAATGCAGCTTCCTCTTCCTCTGTCTCTCGGAAGGCCTGCCAGGGCCTCTGTATATTCCCAAGGCTCCTCAGAACAATGGACCAGACCCACCCAGTAACAGCCATTCCTGACAGCATTCAAATTACCTGGATAGCCTTCAAAAATCCAGATTCCTAGGCCTGAGACTGGCCCAGCTACCAAAGCTGCCTCTCAGGGCTGAGGCCCAGGAAATTGTATTTTGTAAGTCTCCTAGGTAATTCTAAGGATCTTCCCAGGGCAAATGATTTCTAAACTGCTATATGATATAATTTTCTATGTGCAAATTGGAGATTTTTATAATCACCAATCCTTACACAGGGAGATTATGCTTTTTATTCTCACCATCTGATTGGTACCTAGCCTTCATTTCTCAACATCTGTGCACATTAATTCACTGGCTTCTCCAGCAGGGTCACTGGTTTCTCCAGCAGTCATTCATGTCTTCAGCAGACTCTCCTATGAGCATTGACTTGGTGCGGGGGGGGGGGGGGGGGGGGGGGGGGGGGGAGGGAGGAGGAGAGAAGCAAGAAGTTCCAGAAACAGTGTAAAATTAAAAGCCCTGGATCCAGTATGCATGCGTTAGGCCAAGAAGCACCCCACCTTCATTACAAACGGAGGAAAAGAGCAAGCATCGCTTCTCCTCGACTTCTTTCCTCCTTCAAGAACATGCGTAGGGTCGTGTAAATGGGAGGTAGGAAGGGGGTCAAGGACAGAATGCACTAATAACAACAACATTAAGAGTAATAACAATAGCAGCTAATACTTCTTCCTATGTGTCAGGTATTGTTTAATGTATTTTATGTGGATATGCTCTGTTGAACCTCCCAACTACCTTGTTTGGTAGCTACAGTGAGTCTCATCCCATTTCACAGAAGAGGGAACAACAGCGCAGGAGGCTGCAGAGCCATGAGACAGGGGCAGCAAATGACCTCCAGCCTGAGCCATAACTACCCAAACACAAGAACCGGCACAAGGGGCAAGCCCACCTCCCCACCTGGTGTCTTACTTAACGCTTAACAATCTCCGTGCGCTGATGTGTTTAAGAAACTGATCAACTAAATGATTTTTGGCTTGTTATGGAAAAGAGAAAAAAAGATACTAGTTCAAGCTTCCCTGGATTTTTTTAATAGGTGTACTATCCAGATTGCCTTTCAGAAACCACTAGACATGACCAAAGGCAAGCAAAATCATTTTTACTCACATTTAAACAGTGCTTACTCTAGCAAAAATATTGAGTTTAGAAAAATCTATGATGGAGAGGAGAGTCATTTGAACATGGACCTGACAGTAATACCTGATAGTCAAGAGTGGCTACATTTATATCATTTCACTGTTGTGAAAACTGTACTGGAGGCCAGAAGTCCTGTGTGTGTGGCAGACAGACCAGTGCTCTCAGAGGCTCCTTCTTAACTGGGAAGACTCAGGGTGGACCATGGTTCCCCGGAGGCCAGTGTAGGTTTTCCCAATCCTCAAGCATGGCCCTGGCCTGGGGACTGCACTTCTACCCAGGACTTCGAGTCTGGCCAGCTTTGAGAGCTGCTAGATGATACATCTTCCAGAGCTTCTCCTGCTTTATGTGACTTGAAATAAATTTCCATATTTTAAATGAATATAGATTTCCATTAATGTTCTATCTTTGCCTTTTCACCAGATTGTTATTCATTCCAATGATTTATTTGATACAGAATCCTTGAACAGGTGCACCGTCCCCAATTATAACATTGTTTCTATGGGGAAATGTGATCCATTTTGTGACAACATGATTTATGATATAGCTACGGGAACACGTTGTGTCAAAAGGCGGTGTCTGCTTATGCCAAACTTATTATGCTAATAAATGCCTTTTCCTCAGACAGAAAAACATACTCAAAAAAAAGGAGGGTAATTACTTCTCCGTGTCTATCCTTAGCTGGTATCCTCAGTTCTTACATTCCTCCTCACAGAAGAGCGTACATTTATATTTGCTTATTGCGTTTATTTTCCAATAACAGGTACAATATCTTGCTTTGCTGCTGTTATTTCAACTGTGGGCCTTCACCCTTCAGAGAGCCAGGCAGGAGGAGAAAAATATGGCTATAGTGGAGCTGGAAAAGGATTCTTGTTTTTGCCTCCTTTTCTCTTTATTTTTTCTAAAAATAAATTTTATTATATATATTTAACCATACTTTACTATATGTGCATTTCACTATACATATATATATATATATATTTAATGTATATAGCATGATGTTACAAGAGACATATGCAGTAAAATAGTCACTGTAGGGGACACGTTAATATATCCTCTTGTCTCTTTCTAAGCATTAAGCCAAGAAAGAGGATCAGAAAATTTTCCACGGGGGCTGGGGATGTAGAGTGCTTACCTAGTGTGCATGAGAACCTGGGTTCTATTTCCAGCACCACAAAAGAAGGAGAAGGAAGAGGGAGAGGGGGAGGAGGAAAAGGAGGAGGAGGAGGGAGAGAAGGGGGCAGGGTCCATCGATCTCCCCAGAGCTCACCTGAAGCTGTCCCTGGGGACAGTCGCTGTGCTCTTCTGTACATAGCAGACTGTCTGTCCTGCAATGTCCATTTGGCTAAAGCTCGTAATGGGGACTCCAGGATAGCGGGCATATTCCACCTGGCCATGTTGTGGCGGGGAAGTGATGACGTACAGCAGCTCCTCTGGCTTGTCCGTCCCGTCCACAGCCAGCAGCGTCGCCGTTGTCAAGAAGCCTCGGTCACCTTGAGACACCACAAGTGGTTTTGCAAGAATGACAATATCACCTGCAGGGCAGCAGAGGTGTGTCAAGAATCCTATGTAAACAGTCACAATGTTCAAGGTAAAGGTAAAAGACAAAGGCCAAACAGAGCCCAAACCAAAATTAACATGACATCAAAGGTTTACATATAACTATTATTAATAGAAGGATTAAGCAAAAGAAATGAGCAAATATTTCACACAAGAGGAAACATTGATGGACAAAAAGGATAGAAAAAGGTTTTCAGTCTCATTGATAATGTACAGAAATACAGGCAGTATCATGATGGACGGCCATCTCATAACTCTCTGATGGGCAAAGATATAGAAGTCTGACCATATCAAGTGTTTAAAAGGATGCAGGTCTAGAAAATCTCACATACAACTGTGGAGGGCATGTCAGTTGATAAACAAATGGGACTATTTTGTGAAGAGTGACAAGTCACATGTGCTCTGACCCAGGGATTCTACCCTGACTGTTTTACTTGAGAGAAACGCTTGCCCTTGCTCCCCAAGAGACATGTACCATTATGACCACTGCAGCTCTATTTGTCACTGGAAACAAACAACCCAAAGGCTGTTTTAAAAGGTAAACATATAAACACACTGTGGTCTCTTCATACAACTGACTTTCATGCAGTAGCAAAACCAACAGACTACAGCTACACACAGCAACACAGATGCAGTTTATTAACATTAGTTGTACAAGTCAAGAAAACCATAGCTGGGCATGGCAGCACACACCTGTAATCCCAGTACTTGGAAGGCTGAGACAGGAGGATCACAGGTTCGAGGCCAGCCTCAGCAACTAAGTGAGACCCATAGCAACTTAGCAAGACTCTATTTCAAAATAAAAATAAGTAAGTAAATAAAAAGGGTTCAGGATATAGATCAGAGGTAGAATGCCCCTGGGTTCAACCCAAAGAAGGAAAGAAAGGAGGAGGGAAGGGAGGAAAGGAAGGAAAACTAAGCAAAATTGGAAGATAATACCAAATTCAGGATGGTGATTTTCCTGAGGATAGGGAGAGAACACAGAGAGATTCCATTATTCCTAACATTCCAGGCTGGACTGTGTGGTGGCTGCACAGGTGTTCATTATATATTTGAAAAAGAAGGCACGCTAGCTGGGCACAGTGGCACACACCTGCAATCCCAGTACTTGGGAGACTAGGACAGGTTTGAGGCCAACGCTCAGTAACTCAGTGAGACCCTGCGTCAAAATAAAAAATTTAAAAGGGCTGAAGGTGTGGCTCAAATATGAATGCCCCTGAATTCAATTCCCAATACTACACATGAAAAATAAGGATGGAGGAGAAGGAGGAGGAAGGGGAGGAGGAGGAAGACAAGGAGGAGCAAGAGGAGGAGGAGGAGGAATTTACATGTCATTTGTGGAGGAGTCTAGTGAGGCACTAGGCACTAGCCAACCTTATTTGCTTCTTTTTGGGTTCATAGTTTAGGTTTCTATTGCCCAGCTTCCAAGAAGGTGGCGTATGACTGTGATTCAGCCACTGAATACGTACATGAGAGGCATGCTACTTTCAAGAGTAGTTGACCCAAGCCTACTTTGTTAAATTTCCCTCCACATCTCATTTCCCAAGTGGCCTAAGACCATCAGAGATGAGGACTCGTTTAGATAGAAAGAGTCCCCAGACTACCCTGTGGGATAGAGTTCCCCTCCATCACTGTGGAATTTTGTTATGCTAAGCCAGTGAAAATATAGCTTAGTCTAACCCTAATATATTAGTTGTTTGCCCTACTATATGATTTGTATTACATTTTGCTTGGATACAGAATTATTTTATAAGTAAAATAAATAAATTTATTTATTGAACATTGGGAGCCTGCTGGGCATTTTTAAAATACTTTCTCTCCATCCACCATTTATAAGCTACCTAGTTGTTTTATACAAATAACTACTTAATGAATTCAGGAGGGGCTTAGCATCTTATAGTGTTTTTCTTTGTTCCTAAAAAGTGCATACTCGAGCTATACCACTCCTGGGTATCTTTCCAAAGGGACTGAAAACAGGAAATCATAGTAACATATGTATATCCATGTTTATAGATGCAAAATTCACAATAGTCAAATTATGGAAACAACCTAGGTGTCCATCAAAAGATTAATGGATTACAAAATTATGGGATATACACAAAATGGAGTTCTACTTAGCAATAAAGAAGAACAAAATAATGTCATTTGCAGGCAAATGGATGGACCTGGAGAACATTATGTTAAGTGAGATTATCCAGTCACAGAAAGTGAAGGGTCATATGTTTTCCCTCATATATGGAAGCTAGGGAGTAATTGGGATACCAGAGGGACTTCAGATAATGGAGGAGAAACTCCAGGGGATCCAGGAAGGTGGTCCAGGGGATGGGGGGAATCAATGAAGGAAATACTTCCGTTGAAATTATATGTGAGAATACCAATGTCAATCTCAATACCCTGTATGGAGAGAGAGCCAAGGGAAAGTCCACCAAGTGCTGTGTGCGTGTATGTCAACCCCATTATGAACTGTCTTATGATGTGAGCCTATAATGCACCAGTAATAGTACAAAAAGATAAAAAGAGTGCATACACTAGCACTTTCAAAGTGAAGAGTGACAACTTCCAACTTTTTCAAATGACAATTTCTTTTTGTTATTTCTTTAATTTTAAAATGCATTTATTATACTTTCTTTCATGTTATTACATAGAAAATAATTTTCGAATGATAATTCACTTCCCTAAAGATAAAACATAATTTCAAATGACAATTTCACATGATAATTCACTTCCTTGAAGATAAAACTAAAGTCATCACACCTATTTGGTAAAGTTTTACTTACAGAAAAAAAAATCCTAATCATTAAAGTAGCATGGATAGCCTGTATTATGGGCAAACCTGGATTTCTTTTCTTCCGTCTCATCTCATTTCCTCTTCTCTTTTCTTTTCTCCTGGTACTGGGGATTGAACGCCCACGGACGTTCTACCTCTGAGCTACAACCCTAGCCATTTTTCATTTTTTATTTTGAAACAAGGTCTCACTAAGTTGCAGAGGGTCTTGTTAAGTTGCTGAGGCTGGCCTTGATCCTCCTGCCTCAGCTTCCTAAGTACTGGGTGTGTATCACCACACCTGGCTCATGCCTGGATTTCTTTTTTTCTTTCTTTCTTTCTTTTTTTTAAGTACTAGCGATTGAACCCAGAAGGCATTCTACCTCTGAACTACATGCCAACCCTATTTTTAACTCTTTATTTTTGAAACAGGGCCTCACTAACTAGCTGAGGCTGGCTGCAAACCCGCGATCCTCCTGTCTCAGCCTCCCAAGTATTGGGATTACAGGCATGCACCACCACACCTGGCTCATGCCTGGATTTCTAATAGGAAACAGGATTGGCTATTCCTGTGTGCCTCATTAGACCCAGGAGAAGCAGGTGAGGAGTCAGATGATTAAATCATGAACGGAATTTCAGGAGTGAAGGACAGAAGGAAGAAAGGGAAGGACAGAAAGAAAGAGGGAAAAAGAAACAAACGTTGAGTGGTTATATCAGCTCATTTCTGATTATAAAAGCTGATCTCAGGAAACACTGGTAGACATATTTTTACCTTTCCCCATGTCCTTGATGATGATGTGACAGTCCAATGCAGGTGATCTGTTGTCACCATCCCAGAGGTAGAAGGTGAACTGATCTTGGTTCTGAGAATCCATGGCCCCTGTGTGTGTGTATCTCAGCAAGTTCAGATCCACCTCTTCCTGCGTGCATTTCATGCCAGGGGACAGGGGAACCCAGTGCCTCCCTATCTGAAAATTAGAATTAGTCAGCTGCCCAGAATTAGTCGGCTGCCCCAGGTCTTTTCCCCCAGCTGTGTTACTATTTTACATATCCTCTAAAAACCTCTAAGAGAAATGGTATTTCAGGGACATTCCAAACTATTTTTTGCCATGTTACCTTATTTTTTATTTTCAAATAGATATAATAAAATGATTTAAGACAAGTTAAAAAATGAGTTTCAACCAAAGGGTCTTTGATAAAGTCATATGGCAATTCAACAGCATTGATACTTCCAAAGTATTTATCATAAGCAATCATGGCTGATTAAATATTCCAATTAATGAGAGCAGGTGGGTAATTGAGATGCTGAAATGGGTCCTTTAGAAATTAAATGTGTTTCTTTTAGAGTTTCCCTTTTTTTTTTTTTTTTTCTTTTAGTTCATGTCATTGTAGAACTAATCAAACCTATTTTTTCCAAAGTGGTTCATTACTAGGCTTCTCTGATAAGACAAAAATAGAATGACTGCATTTACTCCCTAGTCCATTTTCCAGTTTTACTAAAGCCTAAAGAAAATGATCAGGATCCCTATCACTCCCTACATATATATCCTAAATCAGCAAAAAATATAAGCTGCAAATATCATACACTATTTTTATCAAGATCTTCTAAAAACAAGCCAACACCCGCTAAGCATATATTCTTCACAGAGCTTGGCACAGAAATTGTGGCATTTTCAACTAAAAGAGATTCTGATGCTGGGGGGAGGGGGTGGCAGTGGCTAACTACTCAGAGTACTAGAAAGTGAGATAATAAATCTGTATCTCATTAATAATACTATTGCTATTCTCTGAAGATACTCATAGCTTTCCCTAAGAATAGGTCATAAAAAGTGATTTGATACAATTGAAGGAAAATGGCATCTTAAAATTTTATAATATCAGCTTATATTGCACCTTTCCTGTCTGGTTTAAGGGACTTAAACAGAAACTTTAATCACTTGTATTTTATTTCCCTTTGATACATAATTCCACAGACTCCCGCTTCTAATGAAAGAGCCTCGCCTTCCTCTCTCCTAGCTGTGTAACCATTTCTCTTTATGTCATTCTGTTTGATCAAGTTTCTTCTTCTTTAATATTTTCTGCCCATCTGATGTTTGCAGACATATATTCTGCCCCAGGGCTCCCTGGGTGAAAGTTAATTATATTGTCATAATTAAGCTCAGCATTTGTTTCCATCATAAGATCTATTTGCAAATACCATTTTTAAAACTTTCTCTTTCAGATTTTAAACTTGACAGTCTACAATTCTATTTAACTTCTCCCCTTTGTAATCCTGTCTAAGAAAATAAATACAGTAAAAGACATATTTTGCTTTCCTGTCTCCTAGTTCTTCACTTACACACTCAAATGGGAATCTGACTGGACAGAATCATCTAAAGGCCAAAAAGAGGAAGAAAATAAGAGTCAGACTCAAAATGAGGAAAACTAAGGAGAACTAACAAGAACACAGGAACCTTTGATGCCAGGCGTGGTGGCGCATGCTTGTAATCCCAGCATTTGGGAGACTGAGACTGGATCCGGGTTCGCGGCCAGCCTCAGCTATCTAGTGAGGCACTCCGCAACTTAGTGAGACCCTGTTTCAAAATAAAGAATAAAAAAACAGGGCTGGGGGTATAGCTCAGAGGTAGAATGCCCCTGAGTTCAATCCCTAGTACCGCAAAAAAAAAGAACACAGGAACCTTTGAGAGAGCCCAGGAGGCCTGGAGGCCTGGAGGCCTGGTCCCTGGTCTCAGGCAGCCTTTGAGAGACCCAAGGGAGGTTCGAGGGACCGGTGTGGAGCTCCACTGGGAACCTGGACCCATCTGGATTTTCACATATCCAAAAACAGTTCAGTTCCCAAGCCGCCCAAATGTGTGAGCTTTCACTGCCTTTCTGCTTCATTACTCTTTGAAATGAAATAAGGACCCAGCTGTAGCTCAATTTAAATCAGTGATTGCTCTTCACTCTGATTCTCTATGGTGCCTACAATCTAAGACGATCAAGCTGTTCAACTCAGAATGAATCCTTGCTGCTTTCCGAGGACTGTGCCCACATTCGACTAAGAGTTAAGCACTCAGTCAAATCATTGCACTGGGGATGGCTAGTGGTTGTGGCTAGTCTTTATCCACCATTCAAATAAACATTTTGACTGATTACTCAACTGGCATTCTCAAGTGACTGATCTATGATTCATGTTGGGCTAATCCTTAGGAAGCATGTGCAGTCTGAATCAGACTGAAACCTTGCAATTCTAGGACTAAAGAAAAACAAGGAGGACCAGACCTCAAACAAGCAGTTGGAACAGTTAGAAATAGAATCCAGGTAACCTGACCACAAACCCTGATGTTTCCATGCTTACTTGCTTTGCATGAAAGCAAGCAGCTTCCAGAACATATAAAAACCCAGCAATGTTGATTTACTGTGTCATGCAATTGACTGGATTCAAATATGGCAGTTGTTAAAATCTGATAGACGTTAGTGGGGTGGGATGATGTATTGGGGTTCACTCAAACCTTCACGGGAGGACTCTGGGGTGGCAAGGGAAAGTGGGACTTTAGTTTTTATGTTCAGCTCAGACAAAACACAGGATTTGGTGCATGGACTGTCTGCTGTAAGGGACCAGCGAACTACATCCTTAGAGAAGAGATAAGGATTGTCCCTGCTCAGGGAAGAAGGGAGAACTAGGAAGGATGCAAGAATGCTGCCCCTGCTGAGAAGCATCAGAATGGCAGAGGTGCTAACACTCAGATGAGGCTCCAAGTATCAAGCAGAGAGGGGTTTCTGCCCTGGGCTCCTGCCTTTGGGTCTCTGCACCACAGTGCCAAGTGGACAGGAACATTATTTAATGGAGGATCACTGCAGTTGGAGCCTCCCTTCATATTTCCCTAGCCCTGACCGTTATGGAAGAACAGTTAGGTTCTTGAGAATGGTCTGGAACTTAGGGGGAGAGGAGGGGAGGAAGAGGGAAGGAGAGGAAAGAAGGGAAAGGGAGCGGGGGGAGGGGAGGGGGAGAGAGACGGATGATAGATCTGATGGAGTTTTACGATTGAGATTGTGGATGCTAAAGAAGAAAGCTACAGGGATCATAAGGAAAAACATCTGGTGGGAATGAAGACATCTCAAAAGATTCTCCTCAGAATCAGGCAACTCCTTTACCCTGGTAATTTCCTCCCTCAGAATTTAGGAATAATTTCTAGGGAGAAGAGTGCAATGAAGAACGTTAATATGTGAATTTGCTACACCCTGGTGTAAAAAAATTAAATTTTATACTTCTGAGCAAAAAAAATGAGAATAAGTTCAATTGCACAGATGTGTGTGTTGAGGAAATTCATACCTGCTGTATTAGTTTTGAAAAATAAAAGTAAAAAGGCCACTAACTTTAAGCTGCAGTTGTCCATTCTGGGGAAGCCTTTCAAATAAATAGTAAATCTTCTCCCTGGGTGAGTCTTTATCTATGGCTGAAAGAATGGCACTGGAAATAATACGAGTATCACCCATATTCATTGCAATTTCAGCCTTCCTGTAAAAAGAGAAATATCCGAGTTGTTGTGAAAATGGAAGGTATCCAGCAGGGAACATTTACAGTGACAATTACAGTCCCCACCCTCCAACAATAAAGGACTGATGCTCAATACCCAAAGTGCTGCAAACAACGTCAGGCATTTGAAAATGGGTCTCATTTCACCCTATACCTCAAAGTCTGAAAGGAATCAAAGTAGCAGCAGTATTTGAATAGGGTAGCCAGGAATTGAAGACTTCTCATGGCTTACATGTGTAGAACTTCACAATCTTATAAGCTGGCAGTTAAATAATCACTTAAATTATTTTGTTTCCCATATTTCATTTGACACAACAGCAGCTCCACGAAATACGCAGGCCAGGTACTATCATTCTAATTTTACAGAGAGAAACCTATCGTACCCCTTGTGCAATGCCATTCTGAGCTTGGTGATAGGTAATCGGTGGCCCTGTAACTTGTTCTTCCTTCCGCTGGTAGTGGTCTGGTGGCCTGCATTTTCTTTAGAGTGATTCATCTCTCCCTAGTGCTAGGGCTGCCAGGGTGTTGCTGGCACCTTGCATAGCGGGCTGGCGCAGCGAGCAGGCCTGTGGGAGCAGCTGGTGCTTCCACCGTGGACACTGCTGCCCTGGTTTCTGCAGATCCTCTGCGAGGTTGCTGCTTTTACAGCCAATAGGGCCGTCTTCCCTGCTCTCACCCAAGCGAGAAGGGATCTCTTTCCACCAGTGTTTCTCGCTTTCAACTGTGGTTATAACACATGCCTACTCTGTCCACCTTGACAGCTTTGTTTCTAAGAAATAGTGGGACCTGTGAATTGCCTGGGACTCAGATCAAGGACGCTGAGTAGTACCAGCTGGCACCAACAGCCTTCCCCTCCTCTGCTGAGAAGCCAAAACCCAGACCCAACTTCTCTCAGTTCCAACCTCTCTCACTCAGGGAGGGTTTCCTGCCCATCCAGGATGACCATCTCCCCTGGAAGGAGACTGTGCCCTATCTCTTCACTGGGTAAGAGTAATACTGTTATTCTAGAAGGCTAATCAATCTGTTGGTTGGGGCTTATAGAGACTAGTGATGTTTATGGAAAGTATGATTTATTGAAAGAAACAAATCAATCAAAACAGGAAGCCAACATGATGCAGGTAGGGAGTCTGGTAGGAATAAAGTATCAGAATTAAATGTCAGAGAAGAAGAGAGTGTCACAATCTGGGTCACTCTAGAAGAGACCTGGACAGGACTGGGGTGCAGGTGGTTTATTTGGGAAGTGACCCAAGGAAGCAGGAGATAGGGAAGAAGTAAAAAAGGGAGAGAGGAAAAGAGAACAATGAATATTCTTACTGCTGGGGGTATTGGAGCTCAACTCTGCTAGGGATCTTCATTATTTATTATTATTATTATCATTATTATTATTATTATTATTATTTGCGGTACTAGGGATTGAACCCAGGGGCATTCTACCTCCAAGCTACACCATCCAGTCCTATTTTTTGTTCTTTATTTTTTGAAACAGGGTCTCACTAAGTAGCAGAAGGCCTCACTAAGTAGCTGAGGCTGGTTTCAAACCCAGATCTTCTGGTCTCAGCCTCTGAAGTACTGGGATTACAAGCGTGCACCACCACGCGCGGCTTCTATTATTTTTTTAAGAGACAGAATCTTGCTATGCTGCCCAGACTGGCCCAGGCATCTGGGCTCAAGAGATCCTCTTGCCTCAGTCTTCCAAACAACAAATATGACAGGCACCTGCCATCGACCCCTACCTGCTGAGGATCTTCCAAGGAACCATGCAAACTGTGCTTCTGGAGAACAGGAAGCTGGGACATTTATCTTATCCCTAGAGCCCAAGGTTAAAGGCTGTCCCTAGTGCTCTTTGCTGTGCATGGACATGGGCTGAAGGAGCCACTACCATGCAGAGAAAGCCCCAGGTGGAGGAGTGGAGCGATGCACTGAGTGGGACACTGGCCTTGTACAGGGCACATCCCCACAGCCATCGCTGGAATCCCAGTTGATGGGCTGTAAGCCAGGGAATCAAAAGCAACTACTACAGCTTCGAAAAGTACTATGAGAGAAAGGTGTCAACTGCTCTAACAGATCTAGTTAGATGAGAAGAGTCACCAGATTTGGTGGGAAAGCCAAGGATTTTAAAGGAGCAACTTTAATAAAGTGGTAAAGTTCAGGGACAGTGGACAGAAATGGAAGCCAGTACATGCCACTTTCCCAAAAAGCCTGGCCATGAAACCAGGGTATGTATGCGTGTGTGGGGGGTGTGTGGGGTGGGGGGGAATGTCGGGCTGTCTTTGTATTTTTAGAGTGAAGATTATCTGCTTGCAATAGTAATGGTAGTAAACACTTATGGTCACTCACCATGTACTAGCTAGTCTTTCAAGCTGTTTCACACGTTTTAATTTACTGAATCCTTGCAACAGCCGTGTGAGGAGGATACTAACATTATCCCCATCCACAGAGAGGTGAATAGGGAAGCAGAGAGAGGTAAAGTGGCACGTTCAAGGTCACATGACTGGTATGTGGCTGAACTGAGTAGATCATTTGCTGTCTTATCTACAAACTATAGCCCTGTGTCTTACTCACAGAAGGAATGAAAAGCAAGAAACTGCAGATGCAGGAGGCAACAAGTTATGGAAGATGTTCTAAGAGGAGGCAAGAGGTGACCGACTCAAGGATACATATGGAAGAAAAATGGGAACGTCGATTCCTCTTGATACCAGAGAACAAAGGAAGGGAAAGGAAAGGAAGAGATTTAGGGGAAAAAATGATAATGTCTGAGGTTATAGATATGCCAGTTATCCTGACCTGATCATGACACTGTATCCGGGTATTGAAACGTCATGCTATTCCCCATAAAGATGTGCAATTACTATGTCAAATAAAAATGAAAGTATTTTTTTAAAGAAGGAGGGATTTTGAAGCAGGGATGAAAAAGATTCAGTGATTTTGTAGATTTAGCTATCTCAAGAAGTTTAGTATCAAGGATGTGGCCTTGCTACTACTAAAAAGGATGTCAAGCTATATGGAACACAGTAGAAATGTGGTTGGCCAAGAAATACCAAGATGGTGAAGGAAGTGGGATTGATTATTCCCTTCCATCACTCAGTTACAAGTTTGACCAAATCCACTGTGAGGACTTCAACTTAATCTATATGTTAACTGTACTTTACTGCATGTGTGTATGTCTTAAGTATTTAGTAGCATGTGCTTTCTATAGTTATGTTCAGTCATTCTTATTTTTATACCTAATTAGAATTTTTAAAAGAAAATTAAATAATTAAAAGACTAATTGTAACAGGGAGGTTCCACTAACTAGCATTTGCACTATCGGGTGCAGGTGCCTGAGTGGGTGCTAGATGGAGCTGTGCAAGATTTGCTTCCCTGGGGACACACACTCCCTCTGCCCCTAGTTCTGCAGGCTTCCCGGCGCTTCACAGAGATCTAGAAGGGACTCTCTTAAGGTGGCTTACTTGCTTAGCATTGGTTTCTCATCATTAACTGGGGTGATTGCTACTGAAATGGTTTTAAGTATCTCGTGCTTCCCATCTGACAACCGGATCACAAAGTCATCTGCAAGGCTCTCTGAGTCATCGTGCACATATGTCAACCTCATTCCTGGAAGAAGGGGAAAAAGAGAGAAAGTAAGTCTACCTTGGGATTGAATCGTCCCAACATATCACAAATATTGTGCTTTAATTTCCAAGGCACTGGTACTAGGAGACATTCTTGGGGCTGGGGATATGGCTCAGTGGTAGAGTGCACGCCTAGCAAGCACAAGGCCCTGGGTTCAATCTCGAGCACAAACTCAACAGCAACAAAACAGTTCACTCATCAGTGCAGTCAGGGGAAGTGATTATTTTGTGAAGTAAAGGGAAGCCTTCAAAGCCTATTGAAGATTCTTTATGTTAGTGATTTAAAATGTGATACAGGCCTTATTTTAAGTCAGTGAGGAAAGAATATAGTATTAAGCAAACCATATAAAGTAAAAGAGTATCAGAGTGTTTCAATGAAACTGAGAAAATGAATTGCTTGGAGAAAATTAGAGTTAGAGCCCTACCTTGAGCCAATCACCAAGATCAAAACTTAATTTTTTTTTTTTTTTTTTTTTTTGGTACTGGAGATTGAACTCAGGGACATTCTACCTCCGAGCTATATCTCCAGTCCTATTTTTTAATTCTTTATTTTGAAAAAGGGTCTCACTAAGTTGGTGGAGGGCCTCACTAAGTAGCTGAGGCTGGCCTCGAACCCAGATCCTCTGGTCTCAGCCTCCCAAATGCTGGGATTACAAGCGTGCGCCACCACGCCCGGCTCTCAAAACTTAAATATAATAACTACATTTAACTATATTCTTAAGACTTACCCAAAATTCATATGAAAATGTGAGAGACCTAGCCAAAACAGTCTTGAAAAAGAATGAAGTTGAAGGTCTTATATTTCCTATTTTCAAAACTTACTGCAAAGCTACAGAAACACTAACAGATGTGCCACAAGATTTATGTAAAATATGTTGACTGATATGTTTATCTCTTGTTTTAATACCAAGAAATGGAAAACTATCTGGATATTTAAAACTAGACAATGTAGAGCACAGTGTACATCCATACAATAACACACTATAATTATCAAAAGTATGTTTTCAATTAATTTTTAAAATGTAAGAAAACCATTATAATAATTCATGAGAAAAAACAGATTGCATAATATGGTAACAGTTTTGTAAGTTCTGTATGTTTGTGTAGGGGAATGTTTGTGAGAATGCACTAAGTTTTTGAAATGTAGCCATAAATGAACCAAAAATAAAATTGAGGGAAAAAATCTAAACTCTGAGAGTATTACTAAAACACTAACCTAAATATTAATTTGTGTGAATAATTTCTATTTTTATTTTTCTTCAAAATGACTATATAGTTCAAGCTTTACTAAATGAAGATAGAATACTTAATCTGATAAAAAGCAATAATATTATTTTAAAACCTGACTTTTCTGAGAGTAAAATTTGAACTATTATTCCCTTTTCCTTTGTCTTAAATTTGAAATAAAAACACACTTACAATAATATATCCCATTTTTTGCAGCACAGTTGTTGATTTGGTCATATCATCATTTATGCTCCAAAATGTATTTCTTTGCAATTGATAAACACTGAGAAATATATATTTACTTTTCAAATTCAAACATGAGATGCCACTGTGCAATTATTAAAAAGTAAACTCTGGGGCAGATAATTAAAAGACAGTAAGAGCCAGGCATGGTGGTGCATGCCTGTAATCCCGGTACTTGGGAGGCTGAGATAGGAGGATCACAGGTTTGGGACCAGCTCCAGCAACTTAGTGAGACCTTGTTTCAAAATAAAAAATAAAGTAGGGCTGAGGGTATGACTCAGAGGTAGAATATCTCTGGGTTTAATCCCCAGCACCACTTAAAAAAAAATAGTAGGAAAAACGTGGAACAAAGGCTAAGACACAGCAAGCAAGGAGAAATGGTTTGGAGCATCTGGGTGAGTTTCCAGGGGGAGGTTAGAGAAAGTTGCATTCCAAAGGCACAGCCTTGGCTAGCCCAAGGGGAAAGGACCTTGCAGCTTGAGAAAATAAAACAGGTAGACTTAGAGAAGGAAGTAGGCAGTAATTCTAGAACTGCACACTTTGGTCAGATTTTTTTTTTTAAGTTATTTTTGTATGTGGAAAATGGGATAAGATCAATTTTTAAAAGAGTAATTAAAAAATAATTTAGGCTGCTATTTCAATGTGTCATTTCCCTAAAGAGCAAATTATCTCCTCAGAGACTAATGAGTTTTTATTATATGTGGTTCTATATTTGTTTCAACTGTGGAAATTTTGGCAGACGAATTTCTTAAAATTTAGTTCCATGATCTCAATAGTTTTAAATAGATTTTTTATTATAACATTAAAGGCTTGCATTAAATACCAAAAATCACAAATATCATTTTTAATGGAGCTATAAAAGTGAAAAAAAGCATGTTATTGTCTTTTCAATTATCTATTATGTCTAGCCAAGACTATGTCCTACGATATTCCAGGGCCCAGAAATAACCCTGGAGAAAGAAATAAAGTAAGTAGATGCCATTTCTTCATCCTCTATTTCTATGATGTATTATTATATTTTCTAGATTAAATTATTTTTTATTTATTTTTAAAATTGACAAAAATTACATGTATTCATGGTGTTTTAATACATATATACACTGTGGTATGGTTAAATCAAGCTAGTTAACATATGCACTACTTTCCATTTTCATCATTTGGGGACGTGAATACACTTAAAATCTACTCTCTTAGCAATTTTCAAGTATACAATATTGCTATTAACTATAGTCAACATGATGTACAGTCGATGTCTTGAATATATCCCTCCTGTCTAAATAAAATTTATACTCTTGGACCAACATCTCCCCATTCCTCCCATCTCCTAACCTCTGGTAACCACCATGCTACTCTGTTTCTATGGGTTGGACTTTCTTTAGTCCATATAGAGGCATGAGTTAAGTTATCAAATCAGCAACAACTGAGTATGGTATGGCCATGACATACCAGTCTTGAGAAGTTCCATGGAAAAGTTGTAAACTAGTTCATGTTTCTGGTCAGGGTTGGCTGGCCACTCGTTCTGAGGAGAGTCTTTGCTGAACAACCTGTTGATGAGGAGGCCGTGGCGTGGTTTATGAGTGATGCTGAACAGTAAAGAGTCTTTGGGAACGTCCATGTCAGAAGCACTGATGATGGAAGAATCCAGCTCTGCCATCTGACCCTCACATACCTAAGGGGAATAAGCCAGAAAAGTCAGTTCTGTGGGAAACAGAATTTGTCTACTGGTTTCTTTGGCAAAATGCTAAAAAAAAAAAAATCATTTGAAGCCATCTTTTTTCCGTGACATTTACATATAACAAGCCCTAAAAAGAAATTACTAGTTATTTCTCTGTAAAACAAAGAACATACAGTTTAAAACATGTATGTTGCTCATAATCCAAAGGTTGATGGGGGAAAGGCAACCAAAAGGATGCTTACTTTCTGGAAACTAGAAAATTTCAGTTATGAAACTGAATCTAGAACTTTCACCTTCAGATACCAATCTGCTATTTTAACCTCCTGGACCTTGTCACTTCCACAATTCTGATTTAGAAATAGCACGGATATCTGCTATAGATACTGGGTGTGTTTGTTTGTTTGTTTGTATTTGTTTGTTTGTGGTACTGGGGATTGAACCCAGAGGCATTCTACCTCTGAGCTAGACCCCCAGCCCTATTTTATTTTTTATTTTGAAACAGGGTCTCACTGACTTGCGGGGGGCTTCACTAATTTGCGGAGGCTGGCCTCAGCCTTCCAAGTGCTGAGATTACAGGCATGCACCACCATTCCCTGCTTATATTGGTGTTCTTTAATTTTTATTATTACAGTAAATACTTCTTTATTTCATTGCAGTCAATGAAAATCAAGAAGGATGCGTCTGGCAGCATATAGTGTGTATTTTAATTCTGGGTCCCTAATCTCTTCCTAACCCTACCACCTCTAATTTTCCTGAACCATGTTCCCATACCACACTTCAGGTTTTGTAATCCTTTAAGCATACAGAGAATGGAACGTTCATCATTATATGTAGGACATTGACAATAAGGTACTGAGCTGTCTTGACTTTTTTCCCCCTTTCATAGTGATGATAGAGACAACAAGAAAATATTTCTGTATCTTACTTTGCAATATAGCAAGATCTAAGTAATAAAAGCATGCACATTCTACACATGTTTCTTGGGAATCTGCAATGTCCCTGTGCTACAAGCTGTGGTGATATAAATATTCTCAAGAATCAAAGTCAAGTGAAAGTGTGAAGGCCTGTCCATCAATACTGTAACAGGAGGAAGAAAATGCCTAGCGTTGCTAGATATCAATAAACAAGGAGCACATAAGGATGGAGGAGGTAAGAATGCCTTTGTGGCTAAGGGGACAATCAAGTCTGGAAGGATATATCTGGTTTAAAATAGTGAAAATACCCTTTCTTTGCAGGCTTTCTCTAACTTTGAAGGGATGCCTCCAGAACGTACTTTTTATGGAATGTGCATAAAGAAGACTTACTCACCATACATAACATGATGCTGATTTTCATTTATCCTGGCCTTATTATTAAGGACTGAGGCTGTATCACAGATTAATTCATACTGATATACTTACCAAATAATCTTTGATGATAGTTTGCCTTTTTCTCAAAGAACTTTTGTGTGTGTGTTTGTGGGACTGGGGGTGGAACCTAGGGGCATTCTACCTCTGAGCTACACTCTCAGCCCTGTTTCATTCTTTTAGTTTGAAATAGGGTCTAAGTTGCAAAGGGCCTAAGTTGCTGAAACTGGTCATAAACCTATGATCCTCCTGTCTCAGTCTCCCAACTACTGGGATTACAAGCATGTGCCACCATGACCAGCTCTCAAATTGCTTTAATAAAGCAACTTAAAAAATACATTGTCTGTATCCTTCTTTGTAGCGCTTGACTACATCATTGCCCCCCACCACCCAATTCACTGTATGGCAATGTTTCTTATTTATAAAATGGTAGTTCACTCAAAAGATTAACAGGAAATTTACTAGAAAAAAAATGTGGGATTCTTTTTTGGAGACTGAGTTATTTATGGAGATTGTGACAATAAAAATTTTAGATCAGTATGCATAAAAAGCAGACATGTACTAGTAGACAGGTTTAGAATGGATTACAATAAACTGAAACCTCAAATCTTTTTAGAGCACCACTTAATGTAAGCCCAACTAGCTATGAAATAAATATATCTTCTCAGAAGAAAGCAAAATATGGTTATCTAAAAGAAAAATATCCCTTGAAGCTGAAAGTCAGCTCTGCCAATGTCACAAGGGGCTCCATATTTGTTGGTCTATAGCAGCTTTCTAAGGAACACACAGGTGAAAAGCATGATTACTTTCAGAGAAGAGCAAGGGACAACTTCCCAGGGGCCTAATTATTTCAGAAGCCCCTACCCTAGACACATACAAGACAATAGAGTTAGGTATAGAAGGAATCATTTGTAGATTTTTTCTTCTCTTCATAATTACTGAAGGGCTCTCCCGAGATACCCATGTGCCAACAGAAGAGGGAAGGCAGGAGCTGGCTCTTAAATTTCATGCTGTGATGACTCTCATGTACCATTAAGATTCAGTAGAAAATTAAAATCAAATAAAGATTTTCACATTTAGAATGTGATTATTTTTAGTGAAAAATAAGGCAAAATAATGGCTTTCGTCAATAACAACAACAAGATGACAAATATGGCAATAATAATGACACTGACGACACCTATGCATTAGGAGTCGACTCTGTGCCAGACCGGGTTAATTGTCATGTCTCCCTCTCAAAGAAGATTCAGTATACATTTTACTGAGGAGGAAACAGAAGCACAAAGAGAAATAAATTGCCCAAGATCCTACAACTATTAAAAGCAACACCCAAGTCCCTCTGATCCCAAACCCTGTGTTCATTTCTTCAGGATTTGCTAATACTGCCTGAATTATATACATACATTATACATATGTATCTATATGTAATTTTAAAATACTTGTCTACTGATAGTAAAGATTTCAAATACACATAATTAAGGATTTTAAAAAATCTACTACTGTAGAGTATTATACTGTAGAGTAGTAGATATAATATAAACTCTTATTTGTAAGTAAAAACATACAGAAAAATCACAGTACCATACATATTACTAGCATGTGAACAAATTATTTAGGTTACTTAGTTGACTTTATTATGCCTCATTCCTTCAGTTATGAAATAGTAATAATAATAATAATAATAATAATAATAATACCATCATCCTAAATGCCTACTGTGAGGACTAAACATGAATACATGCAAAGGGCTTGGAACCTACAGTCTAGTAAGTACTCCATCCTATATGCATATATATGCAATCTGATAATTTCATCCATGCAATGGCCATATGTTGGTAATTATTATTATAACTGCTATCATCATTATTATTAGGTTAATAGTTTTCAGGTGTTTGCATTACATGACATAGGATACTGCCTTCCCCACGCCTCACCAAATTAATGTGTTCAGTGTACTCGGACAACTGCAAATGGACTAGGTGAAAATAAAAATCAGAGAACAATAAAAGAGAAATGAAACATTCTGATTAGTCTCTTACAGTAATATTCTGCACCACAAAGTCAGGAACTTCGTCATTTGTGGGGTTGATTGTCACATAAAATGATGTCTCCAAAGAGCGTCGCTTCCCATCTGTGACGTAGACTATGAACCGGTCTGCAGTTGGTTCTATCCTCTGATGTCTGGCCTGTACATAGTTAATGTGCAAAGCCTTCATATCTTTCCACTGAAAGGAAGCTAGAACACACCAAAATGGAACAGGTAAATGAGAAAATAAGTTACTGCTCCTTATCTTTAACCCAACAATAGCCCATTTCTCAGCAAAGCAAATAAGAGATCAGAGCAGTTGACTTAAATATCTGTTGTCAGGGACTGCTACAACACTTGACAGCCATCAACATAAAAGCAGACATTCACAGATTCAAAGGATTTAAATTTGCAAGAGTGAGAGCTACAACCCAGGATGCAGAGGGACTTCATGACCACACTTCAGATCCTTAAAATGAATTCCAGGGACACCTTCACTTGTTCTTGTGATGTTTGGGTAAGAAAAAGACCACCTCTTTCACAGAAAAGCAAAAAAAGAGTCAATCTATCATTCTGCTTACTTGGCATATATATCAAGCAACCAATTGGATCAAGTGGAATTGGCTGACCTAATGTTTAGGTATTAAGATGTGGCCTTAAATCAAAAGAGAAAAAAAATTATCTGAGCTGTGAATTAAATCACAGAAAAAACTGGGTAAGCTTTACTGTAATTAATCGTATGTCTAGCCTCTCTCATATTTATAATATATATGTCTGACAAGGGGCTTGTAGCATCATTTTCTTCCAAAGTGTTGTCTTGCTGGGCGTGGTGGCACAGGCCCAGTACTTCAGAGGTTGAGACAGGAAAATCACAGCTTCAAGGCCAGCTTCAGAAAATTACCTAGACCTGGTTTCAAAATTTAAATAAAAAAACAAGGGCTGGGGTATAACTAGGAGGCATAATACCCCTGGTACCCAAAATAATAATAAATAAAAATCAAATATGACCTTTGGAAAACTTTTTATTTTTGATTTCTGTTTTTGTTTTGGTTGTTTTGTTTTTGCCTGAAATTCAAGAGCTATTTTGGTATCTGAGACACATTTTGATTTCAAAATTAATGTCATCTGCTTAAATATCCCAGGCCTTTTCTCTGTGCATTTATAATATATGTAATATATTTCCTAATCTTTTCTACCAATTATCTAAAAGATTAATTCTAAAAGATTGTGAGAATGAGACCTTGTGAACTCCCACCAGATTAATTTCATCACACCATTCTGTGCAGGGACGAGGGCCATTTAAGACATTCTTTCTTCAATGTAAATTCTCATATTTTTCATAAGCAAAATTTCCTTTTATTTTGACATAAACTTGCATGCATAGGGAAAATCAGAAAATGAAAAATGAGATTCAAAAGTATCAGCAATAGAGATAATAATTTTTTGCATGTATGTGATGCTTTGAACATTTCTGAAATCCTTACCCAGTAACTAAGTGTGATCTGGTCAGACACATCCATAAACATAAACAAGTCATCGCTGGTTGCAAAACTATGACTTACCTATACTTATGCCCATATTGCTTTTCTCAAAACCCATAGAAGGGAGTGTGTTTTCAAGGTAGCCAAATTGGGGAGGAGAAACTAAAACAAATTCCAACTCATTTGCAGCAGTATCAGGGTCAGTGGCCGACAAATGGTTAATGGTAAGGGCTGCTGAGAACCCCTCATCTACAACAAACATGGTACCTGCATACAAACAACACCACAATTATGACTTAGCATGAAATCTTCTAATCAGAATACTAAGGACAAAAGGATGTGATTCAAATTCCAATTCAGAGAAGGCTCTCCTGTGCAAATATGCTTCCATGGGGGATGTTCATTCCCTCTGGCATGCTTCTCTTTATAGCAAAAATATTCAGGGGTAACGGGTGGAATTTAATTTGACTTATGGAATTATATATACATTTTTTTCTTGAACGAGCAAGCCTCACAATAATTGAAAGACAGCAGAAATACTAAATGCTCCAGTACAGGCTTTTAGTCATTCTCGAGAAACTCTGATTTCCCTTGTGTCTCTACGAAGTGACAAATGAAAATAAGAATTGCCAAACTGTTTTAATGATAAGCCACTAAATGTAGTTTATGTACTCTTCAAGATCAGTTGTTACCTCTGTTTGTCAGAGCGGTAATTGCCTGAGAGCTATTATGAATTGCTCATAACGAACATTTTTTCCATGCCTTAGTGCTTAATTATTCTGCTGGGATAATGCTTCCTTTCCAGAACATTGCTTGGGAGATAGTTTGCAAATTACAATAACATTCATACATATGCTTATGTTTTTTTCTGAGCGACAGAACATATATATAATGCCTATGAAGAGATGACTTTCTAAAAAGCAAATAAGGTTAAATGTATATAAATGGTCTCTCCGGTATACTCATTCTGCTCTAATAGAAATTATTATGGATAGAATAAATTACTCTCTCTCCAGCAGGCACATGATATTTTCCCATGTGAAATGAAATCAGAATATTTGAGGATTTCCAGTGTTGTCCTTGTCCCAACCCACACACATGCACACGCACACACACATTTTTTTCTCCATATAGAAATATCTAAATTTTTAAAAAGTAAATTCTTTTGACTTGTAATCTTTTATAGATTTGAGGTTTTCTACAAATTTCTGTGGAGACAGTTATTGGAAGGCAATAATATATGGTTTTTTTTTTAATTTTGACTATAAGTGGATTATTTCTGTGAACTACAGGTATGACATTAGGTAAGATAATAGTATTTCAACAGAAAAAAAAAATATTGTCACCTATTGCAATCGACGGTGGCTGATTGTCTACTGGATGCACTGTGATGTTGAGAGCATACACTGGAAAGGACTCATGAAGCGGAACAGATGGATTAGGTCCATTGTAGCAACAGCCATTCACAAAAGGGCCAGCTTCTGCATCCGAAACCACCAACGTAATGGAGTCAAAGCAAGGCACAAGGCCAATCTCACCACCTGGAAAACACAACTATGGCTGAAATCTGACTTTCTGAAAATTGAGAATACCAAGATTGGACATCTACTCATGCCTCTTCTACAAGCACTGAAAGAGAAAAGGAACTTATGTGAACAAAATGTAAAGCCCAATTCTATAACTATGACATGGAATACAGTCATGAAAATCAGTGCAAAAATGCTTGTCCATCTGTTGCCTCCAGTGAAATCCCTGCTAGCCATCAATCACCATATGTAGTAGCAACCCAGGGCTAATGAGGGTCTGACAGTTCACGAATGAACACAAAGAGGTCCGAAACTTGAATAGCAATGGTTTCACTCTTCCATCATCATCCATCCTTTAATGTTAGGACCTCAGAGTCTGAAAGCACCCTTGTCCCCTCTGTCTTTCCATTTACATCAACCACTTCAAATAACCATCAACCACATAGCTGTTAAGAGAAATAGAGGATGCTGGACAGGTGAAAAACGAAAGTAATCCACATTTTGGCCATTTCTTTCAAAGATTGTTTTACATATTGTTAAGATGTTCTTAAAAGTAGCAAAGGTTCTATGGGGGGGAAAGTAGCATTTACTTTTTTTTTCCTCTTTTTTCTTGTTAGATCTTACTGTCTAAGATTCAAAGAGGCCCCAACTTGAACAGTGAGAGGAATAAAAAAAGAAAATGTCAGGATCCCATAGCTTTTCTGGAACAGGACAGTCTCCTTCTGGATTACTAACAGCACGGAGTGCTTGCTCTCCAGGGGACAGAATGCCCAGCACCTGTGCTCTTGGTAATTCTCATGCATCACCTTCAAAGTGCCAAGAGGAAAGCAATTAATGCTGGGAGCTTGCATGAGACTAGGACACAAGAGATCAGGGATGTCATCTCTTCTCACCAGACATGCTGGCCAAATCTGCAGAGTACTGTGCTTGGCATTATTTTCCCTATTTAAAAAAATGACAAGGAAAGCTAGAGATGATATCATAGAACAACCAAATAAGTAAGGGATGAAAAACAGAGTT